>JAUANT010000164.1:0-47878 GCA_030770115.1 Daphnia galeata | reverse complement strand
AAAATTTATGCTCCGGATTTATCCTTTCTTATTAAGGACCCGGATTTATCCTTTCTTATTAAGACCCGGATTTATCCTTCGGATTTATCCTTACTTATTAAGACCCAGATTTATCCTTCGGATTTATCCTTACTTATTAAGACCCGGATTTATCCTTTCTTATCAAGACCCGGATTTATCCTTTCTTATCAAGACCCCGATTTATCCTATTTTTATTAAGACCCGGAATTATTCTTTTTTATTAAGACCCGGATTTATCCTCCGGATTTATCCTTTCTTATTAAGACTCGGATTTATCCTTTCTTATTAAGACCCGGATTTATCCTTCGGATTTATCCATACTTATAAAGACCCGGATTTATCCTTTCTTATTAAGACCCGGAATTATTTTTTTTTATTAAGACCCGGATTTGTCCTCCGGATTTATCCTTTCTAATTAAGACCCGGATTTATCCTTTCTTATTAAGACCCGGATTTATCCTTTCTTATTAAGACCCATATTTATCCTTTCTTATTAAGATCCGGATTTATCCTTTCTTATTAAAACCCGGATTTATGCTCCGGATTTATCCTTTCTTATTAAGACCCGGATTTATCCTTCGGATTTATCCTTACTTATTAAGACCCAGATTTATCCTTCGGATTTATCCTTACTTATTAAGACCCGGATTTATCCTTTCTTATCAAGACCCGGATTTATCCTTTCTTATCAAGACCCCGATTTATCCTATTTTTATTAAGACCCGGAATTATTCTTTTTTATTAAGACCCGGATTTATCCTCCGGATTTATCCTTTCTTATTAAGACTCGGATTTATCCTTTCTTATTAAGACCCGGATTTATCCTTCGGATTTATCCATACTTATAAAGACCCGGATTTATCCTTTCTTATTAAGACCCGGAATTATTTTTTTTATTAAGACCCGGATTTATCCTCCGGATTTATCCTTTCTTATTAAGACTCGGATTTATCCTTTCTTATTAAGACCCGGATTTATCCTTCGGATTTATCCATACTTATAAAGACCCGGATTTATCCTTTCTTATTAAGACCCGGATTTATCCTTTCTTATTAAGACCCGGATTTATCCTTTCTTATTAAGACCCGGAATTATTCTTTTTTATTAAGACCCGGATTTATCCTCCGGATGTATCCTTTCCTATTAAAACCCGGATTTATCCTTACTTATTAAGACCCGGATTTATCCTTTCTTATTAAGACCCGGATTTATTCTTTCTTATTAAGACCCAGATTTATCCTTTCTTATTAAGACCCGGATTTATCCTTTCTTATTAAGACCCGGATTTATCCTCCGGATTTATCCATCGGATTTATCCTTTCTTATTAAGACCCGGATTTATCCTCCGGATTTTTCCTTTCTTATTAAGACCCGGATTTATCCTTTCTTATTAAGACCCGGATTTATCCTTTCTTATTAAGACCCGGATTTATCCTTCGGATTTATCCTTACTTATTAAGACCCGGATTTATCCTTTCTTATTAAGACCCGGATTTATCCTTCGGATTTATCCATACTTATAAAGACCCGGATTTATCCTTTCTTATTAAGACCCGGATTTATCCTTTCTTATTTAGACCCGGATTTATCCTCCGGATGTATCCTTTCCTATTAAAACCCGGATTTATCCTTACTTATTAAGACCCGGATTTATCCTTTCTTATTAAGACCCGGAATTATTTTTTTTTTATTAAGACCCGGATTTATCCTCCGGATGTATCCTTTCTTATTAAAACCCGGATTTATCCTTCGGATTTATCCTTACTTATTAAGACCCGGATTTATCCTTTCTTATTAAGACCCGGATTTATCCTTTCTTATTAAGACCCGGATTTATTCTTTCTTATTAAGACCCAGATTTATCCTTTCTTATTAAGACCCGGATTTATCCTTACTTATTAAGACCCGGATTTATCCTTACTTATTAAGACCCGGATTTATCCTTTCTTATTAAGACCCGGATTTATCCTTTCTTATTAAGACCCGGATTTATCCTTTACTTATTAAGACCCGGATTATTCTTTTTTATTAAGACCCGGATTTATCCTTTGGATTTATCCTTTCTTATTAAGACCCGGATTTATCCTTTCTTATTAAGTCCCGGATTTATCCTTTCTTATTAAGACCCGGATTTATCCTCCGGATTTATCCATCGGATTTATCCTTTCTTATTAAGACCCGGATTTATCCTCCGGATTTTTCCTTTCTTATTAAGACCCGGATTTATCCTTTCTTATTAAGACCCGGATTTATCCTTCGGATTTATCCTTTCTTATTAAGACCCGGATTTATCCTCCGGATTTTTCCTTTCTTATTAAGACCCGGATTTATCCTTTCTTATTAAGACCCGGATTTATCCTTTCTTATTAAGACCCGGATTTATCCTTTCTTATTAAGACCCGGATTTATCCTCCGGATTTATTCTTTCTTATTAAGACCCGGATTTATCCTTTCTTATTAAGACCCGGATTTATCCTCCGGATTTATCCGTTCTTATTAAAACCCGGATTTATCCTTTCTTATTAAGACCCGGATTTATCCTTTCTTATTAAGACCCGGATTTATCCTTTCTTATTTAGACCCGGAATTATTCTTTCTTATTAAGACCCGGATTTATCCTTTCTAATTAAGACCCGGATTTATCCTTTCTTATTAAGACCCGGATTTATCCTTTCTTATTAAGACCCGGATTTATCCTCCGGATTTATTCTTTCTTATTAAGACCCGGATTTATCCTTTCTTATCAAGACCCCGATTTATCCTATTTTTATTAAGACCCGGAATTATTTTTTTTATTAAGACCCGGATTTATCCTACGGATTTATCCTTTCTTATTAAGACTCGGATTTATCCTTTCTTATTAAGACCCGGATTTATCCTTCGGATTTATCCATACTTATAAAGACCCGGATTTATCCTTTCTTATTAAGACCCGGATTTATCCTTTCTTATTAAGACCCGGATTTATCCTTTCTTATTAAGACCCGGAATTATTCTTTTTTATTAAGACCCGGATTTATCCTCCGGATGTATCCTTTCCTATTAAAACCCGGATTTATCCTTACTTATTAAGACCCGGATTTATCCTTTCTTATTAAGACCCAGATTTATCCTTTCTTATTAAGACCCGGATTTATTCTTTCTTATTAAGACCCAGATTTATCCTTTCTTATTAAGACCCGGATTTATCCTTTCTTATTCAGACCCGGATTTATCCTTACTTATTAAGACCCGGATTTATCCTTTCTTATTAAGACCCGGATTTATCCTTTCTTATTAAGACCCGGATTTATCCTTCGGATTTATCCTTACTTATTAAGACCCGGATTTATCCTTTCTTATTAAGACCCGGAATTATTCTTTTTTATTAAGACCCGGATTTATCCTTTGGATTTATCCTTTCTTATTAAGACCCGGATTTATCCTTTCTTATTAAGTCCCGGATTTATCCTTTCTTATTAAGACCCGGATTTATCCTCCGGATTCATCCATCGGATTTATCCTTTCTTATTAAGACCCGGATTTATCCTCCGGATTTTTCCTTTCTTATTAAGACCCGGATTTATCCTTTCTTATTAAGACCCGGATTTATCCTCCGGATTTATCCATCGGATTTATCCTTTCTTATTAAGACCCGGATTTATCCTCCGGATTTTTCCTTTCTTATTAAGACCCGGATTTATCCTTTCTTATTAAGACCCGGATTTATCCTTCGGATTTATCCTTACTTATTAAGACCCGGATTTATCCTTTCTTATTAAGACACGGATTTATCCTTCGGATTTATCCATACTTATAAAGACCCGGATTTATCCTTTCTTATTAAGACCCGGATTTATCCTCCGGATGTATCCTTTCTTATTAAAACCCGGATTTATCCTTCGGATTTATCCTTACTTATTAAGACCCGGATTTATACTTTCTTATTAAGACCCGGATTTATCCTTTCTTATTAAGACCCGGATTTATTCTTTCTTATTAAGACCCAGATTTATCCTTTCTTATTAAGACCCGGATTTATCCTTTCTTATTAAGACCCGGATTTATCCTTACTTATTAAGACCCGGATTTATCCTTTCTTATTAAGACCCGGATTTATCCTTTCTTATTAAGACCCGGATTTATCCTTCGGATTTATCCTTACTTATTAAGACCCGGATTTATCCTTTCTTATTAAGACCCGGAATTATTCTTTTTTATTAAGACCCGGATTTATCCTTTGGATTTATCCTTTCTTATTAAGACCCGGATTTATCCTTTCTTATTAAGTCCCGGATTTATCCTTTCTTATTAAGACCCGGATTTATCCTCCGGATTTATCCATCGGATTTATCCTTTCTTATTAAGACCCGGATTTATCCTCCGGATTTTTCCTTTCTTATTAAGACCCGGATTTATCCTTTCTTATTAAGACCCGGATTTATCCTTCGGATTTATCCTTTCTTATTAAGACCCGGATTTATCCTCCGGATTTTTCCTTTCTTATTAAGACCCGGATTTATCCTTTCTTATTAAGACCCGGATTTATCCTTTCTTATTAAGACCCGGATTTATCCTCCGGATTTATTCTTTCTTATTAAGACCCGGATTTATCCTTTCTTATTAAGACCCGGATTTATCCTCCGGATTTATCCGTTCTTATTAAAACCCGGATTTATCCTTTCTTATTAAGACCCGGATTTATCCTTTCTTATTAAGACCCGGATTTATCCTTTCTTATTTAGACCCGGAATTATTCTTTCTTATTAAGACCCGGATTTATCCTTTCTAATTAAGACCCGGATTTATCCTTTCTTATTAAGACCCGGATTTATCCTTTCTTATTAAGACCCGGATTTATCCTCCGGATTTATTCTTTCTTATTAAGACCCGGATTTATCCTTTCTTATTAAGACCCGGATTTATCCTTTCTAATTAAGACCCGGATTTATCCTTTCTTATTAAGACCCCGATTTATCCTTTCTTATTAAGACCCATATTTATCCTTTCTTATTAAGATCCGGATTTATCCTTTCTTATTAAAACCCGGATTTATGCTCCGGATTTATCCTTTCTTATTAAGACCCGGATTTATCCTTTCTTATTAAGACCCGGATTTATCCTTCGGATTTATCCTTACTTATTAAGACCCAGATTTATCCTTCGGATTTATCCTTACTTATTAAGACCCGGATTTATCCTTTCTTATCAAGACCCGGATTTATCCTTTCTTATCAAGACCCCGATTTATCCTATTTTTATTAAGACCCGGAATTATTCTTTTTTATTAAGACCCGGATTTATCCTTCGGATTTATCCATACTTATAAAGACCCGGATTTATCCTTTCTTATTAAGACCCGGAATTATTTTTTTTTATTAAGACCCGGATTTATCCTCCGGATTTATCCTTTCTTATTAAGACTCGGATTTATCCTTTCTTATTAAGACCCGGATTTATCCTTCGGATTTATCCATACTTATAAAGACCCGGATTTATCCTTTCTTATTAAGACCCGGATTTATCCTTTCTTATTAAGACCCGGATTTATCCTTTCTTATTAAGACCCGGAATTATTCTTTTTTATTAAGACCCGGATGTATCCTTTCCTATTAAAACCCGGATTTATCCTTACTTATTAAGACCCGGATTTATCCTTTCTTATTAAGACCCGGAATTATTTTTTTTTAATTAAGACCCGGATTTATCATCCGGATGTATCCTTTCTTATTAAAACCCGGATTTATCCTTCGGATTTATCCTTACTTATTAAGACCCGGATTTATCCTTTCTTATTAAGACCCGGATTTATCCTTTCTTATTAAGACCCGGATTTATTCTTTCTTATTAAGACCCAGATTTATCCTTTCTTATTAAGACCCGGATTTATCCTTTCTTATTAAGACCCGGATTTATCCTTACTTATTAAGACCCGGATTTATCCTTTCTTATTAAGACCCGGATTTATCCTTTCTTATTAAGACCCGGATTTATCCTTCGGATTTATCCTTACTTATTAAGACCCGGATTTATCCTTTCTTATTAAGACCCGGAATTATTCTTTTTTATTAAGACCCGGATTTATCCTTTGGATTTATCCTTTCTTATTAAGACCCGGATTTATCCTTTCTTATTAAGTCCCGGATTTATCCTTTCTTATTAAGACCCGGATTTATCCTCCGGATTTATCCATCGGATTTATCCTTTCTTATTAAGACCCGGATTTATCCTCCGGATTTATCCTTTCTTATTAAGACCCGGATTTATCCTTTCTTATTAAGACCCGGATTTATCCTTTCTTATTAAGACCCGGATTTATCCTTTCTTCTTAAGACCCGGAATTATTCTTTTTTATTAAGACCCGGATTTATCCTCCGGATGTATCCTTTCCTATTAAAACCCGGATTTATCCTTACTTATTAAGACCCGGATTTATCCTTTCTTATTAAGACCCGGAATTATTTTTTTTTATTAAGACCCGGATTTATCCTCCGGATGTATCCTTTCTTATTAAAACCCGGATTTATCCTTCGGATTTATCCTTACTTATTAAGACCCGGATTTATCCTTTCTTATTAAGACCCGGATTTATCCTTTCTTATTAAGACCCGGATTTATTCTTTCTTATTAAGACCCAGATTTATCCTTTCTTATTAAGACCCGGATTTATCCTTTCTTATTAAGACCCGGATTTATCCTTACTTATTAAGACCCGGATTTATCCTTTCTTATTAAGACCCGGATTTATCCTTTCTTATTAAGACCCGGATTTATCCTTCGGATTTATCCTTACTTATTAAGACCCGGATTTATCCTTTCTTATTAAGACCCGGAATTATTCTTTTTTATTAAGACCCGGATTTATCCTTTGGATTTATCCTTTCTTATTAAGACCCGGATTTATCCTTTCTTATTAAGTCCCGGATTTATCCTTTCTTATTAAGACCCGGATTTATCCTCCGGATTTATCCATCGGATTTATCCTTTCTTATTAAGACCCGGATTTATCCTCCGGATTTTTCCTTTCTTATTAAGACCCGGATTTATCCTTTCTTATTAAGACCCGGATTTATCCTTCGGATTTATCCTTACTTATTAAGACCCGGATTTATCCTTTCTTATTAAGACCCGGATTTATCCTCCGGATTTTTCCTTTCTTATTAAGACCCGGATTTATCCTTTCTTATTAAGACCCGGATTTATCCTTTCTTATTAAGACCCGGATTTATCCTCAGGATTTATCCTCCGGATTTATCCGTTCTTATTAAGACCCGGATTTATCCTTTCTTATTAAGACCCGGATTTATCCTTTCTTATTAAGACCCGGATTTATCCTTTCTAATTAAGACCCATATTTATCCTTTCTTATTAAGATCCGGATTTATCCTTTCTTATTAAAACCCGGATTTATGCTCCGGATTTATCCTTTCTTATTAAGACCCGGATTTATCCTTACTTATTAAGACCCAGATTTATCCTTCGGATTTATCCTTACTTATTAAGACCCGGATTTATCCTTTCTTATCAAGACCCGGATTTATCCTTTCTTATCAAGACCCCGATTTATCCTATTTTTATTAAGACCCGGAATTATTCTTTTTTATTAAGACCCGGATTTATCCTCCGGATTTATCCTTTCTTATTAAGACTCGGATTTATCCTTTCTTATTAAGACCCGGATTTATCCTTCGGATTTATCCATACTTATAAAGACCCGGATTTATCCTTTCATATTAAGACCCGGAATTATTTTTTTTATTAAGACCCGGATTTATCCTCCGGATTTATCCTTTCTTATTAAGACTCGGATTTATCCTTTCTTATTAAGACTCGGATTTATCCTTTCTTATTAAGACCCGGATTTATCCTTTCTTATTAAGACCCGGAATTATTTTTTTTTATTAAGACCCGGATTTATCCTCCGGATGTATCCTTTCTTATTAAAACCCGGATTTATTCTTCGGATTTATCCTTACTTATTAAGACCCGGATTTATCCTTTCTTATTAAGACCCGGATTTATCCTTTCTTATTAAGATCCGGATTTATTCTTTCTTATTAAGACCCAGATTTATCCTTTCTTATTAAGACCCGGATTTATCCTTACTTATTAAGACCCGGATTTATCCTTTCTTATTAAGACCCGGATTTATCCTTTCTTATTAAGACCCGGATTTATCCTTTCTTATTAAGACCCGGAATTATTCTTTCTTATTAAGACCCGGATTTATCCTCCGGATTTATCCTTACTTATTAAGACCCGGATTTATCCTTCGGATTTATCCTTACTTATTAAGACACGGATTTATTCTTTCTTATTAAGACCCGGATTTATACTTCTTGTCAAGCTTTGATCTTGAAGACCCGGATTTATCCTTTCTTATTAAGACCCGGAATTATTCTTTCTTATTAAGACCCGGATTTATCCTTTCTTATTAAGACCCAGATTTATCCTTTCATATTAAGACCCGGATTTATCCTCCGGATTTATTCTTTCTTATTAAGACCCGGATTTATCCTTTCTTATTAAGACCCGGATTTATCCTCCGGATTTATCCTCCGGATTTATCCGTTCTTATTAAAACCCGGATTTATCCTTTCTTATTAAGATCCGGATTTATTCTTTCTTATTAAGACCCAGATTTATCCTTTCTTATTAAGACCCGGATTTATCCTTACTTATTAAGACCCGGATTTATCCTTTCTTATTAAAACCCGGATTTATCCTTCGGATTTATCCTTACTTATTAAGACCCAGATTTATCCTTCGGATTTATCCTTACTTATTAAGACCCGGATTTATCCTTTCTTATCAAGACCCGGATTTATCCTTTCTTATCAAGACCCCGATTTATCCTATTTTTATTAAGACCCGGAATTATTCTTTTTTATTAAGACCCGGATTCATCCGGATTTATCCTTTCTTATTAAGACTCGGATTTATCCTTTCTTATTAAGACCCGGATTTATCCTTCGGATTTATCCTTACTTATTAAGACCCGG
This sequence comes from Daphnia galeata, assembly GCA_030770115.1. NCBI lineage: Eukaryota > Metazoa > Arthropoda > Branchiopoda > Diplostraca > Daphniidae > Daphnia > Daphnia galeata. The sequence goes on along the minus strand of JAUANT010000164.1, from coordinate 38,876 downwards.
ATTTATCCTTACTTATTAAGACCCGGATTTATCCTTTCTTATTAAGACCCGGAATTATTTTTTTTTTATTAAGACCCGGATTTATCCTCCGGATGTATCCTTTCTTATTAAAACCCGGATTTATCCTTACTTATTAAGACCCGGATTTATCCTTTCTTATTAAGACCCGGATTTATCCTTTCTTATTAAGACCCGGATTTATTCTTTCTTATTAAGACCCAGATTTATCCTTTCTTATTAAGACCCGGATTTATCCTTTCTTATTAAGACCCGGATTTATCCTTACTTATTAAGACCCGGATTTATCCTTTCTTATTAAGACCCGGATTTATCCTTTCTTATTAAGACCCGGATTTATCCTTCGGATTTATCCTTACTTATTAAGACCCGGATTTATCCTTTCTTATTAAGACCCGGAATTATTCTTTTTTATTAAGACCCGGATTTATCCTTTGGATTTATCCTTTCTTATTGAGTCCCGGATTTATCCTTTCTTATTAAGACCCGGATTTATCCTCCGGATTTATCCATCGGATTTATCCTTTCTTATTAAGACCCGGATTTATCCTCCGGATTTTTCCTTTCTTATTAAGACCCGGATTTATCCTTTCTTATTAAGACCCGGATTTATCCTTCGGATTTATCCTTACTTATTAAGACCCGGATTTATCCTTTCTTATTAAGACCCGGATTTATCCTTCGGATTTATCCATACTTATAAAGACCCGGATTTATCCTTTCTTATTAAGACCCGGATTTATCCTTTCTTATTAAGACCCGGATTTATCCTTTCTTATTAAGACCCGGAATTATTCTTTTTTATTAAGACCCGGATTTATCCTCCGGATGTATCCTTTCCTATTAAAACCCGGATTTATCCTTACTTATTAAGACCCGGATTTATCCTTTCTTATTAAGACCCGGAATTATTTTTTTTTTATTAAGACCCGGATTTATCCTCCGGATGTATCCTTTCTTATTAAAACCCGGATTTATCCTTCGGATTTATCCTTACTTATTAAGACCCGGATTTATCCTTTCTTATTAAGACCCGGATTTATCCTTTCTTATTAAGACCCGGATTTATTCTTTCTTATTAAGACCCAGATTTATCCTTTCTTATTAAGACCCGGATTTATCCTTTCTTATTAAGACCCGGATTTATCCTTTCTTATTAAGACCCGGATTTATCCTTACTTATTAAGACCCGGATTTATCCTTTCTTATTAAGACCCGGAATTTTTCTTTTTTATTAAGACCCGGATTTATCCTTTGGATTTATCCTTTCTTATTAAGACCCGGATTTATCCTTTCTTATTAAGTCCCGGATTTATCCTTTCTTATTAAGACCCGGATTTATCCTCCGGATTTATCCATCGGATTTATCCTTTCTTATTAAGACCCGGATTTATCCTCCGGATTTTTCCTTTTTTATTAAGACCCGGATTTATCCTTTCTTATTAAGACCCGGATTTATCCTTCGGATTTATCCTTACTTATTAAGACCCGGATTTATCCTTTCTTATTAAGACCCGGATTTATCCTCCGGATTTTTCCTTTCTTATTAAGACCCGGATTTATCCTTTCTTATGAAGACCCGGATTTATCCTTTCTTATTAAGACCCGGATTTATCCTCCGGATTTATTCTTTCTTATTAAGACCCGGATTTATCCTTTCTTATTAAGACCCGGATTTATCCTCAGGATTTATCCTCCGGATTTATCCGTTCTTATTAAGACCCGGATTTATCCTTTCTTATTAAGACCCGGATTTATCCTTTCTTATTAAGACCCGGATTTATCCTTTCTAATTAAGACCCGGATTTATCCTTTCTTATTAAGACCCGGATTTATCCTTTCTTATTAAGACCCATATTTATCCTTTCTTATTAAGATCCGGATTTATCCTTTCTTATTAAAACCCGGATTTATGCTCCGGATTTATCCTTTCTTATTAAGGACCCGGATTTATCCTTACTTATTAAGACCCAGATTTATCCTTCGGATTTATCCTTACTTATTAAGACCCGGATTTATCCTTTCTTATCAAGACCCGGATTTATCCTTTCTTATCAAGACCCCGATTTATCCTATTTTTATTAAGACCCGGAATTATTATTTTTTATTAAGACCCGGATTTATCCTCCGGATTTATCCTTTCTTATTAAGACCCGGAATTATTCTTTCTTATTAAGACCCGGATTTATCCTTTCTTATTAAGACCCAGATTTATCCTTTCATATTAAGACCCGGATTTATCCTCCGGATTTATTCTTTCTTATTAAGACCCGGATTTATCCTTTCTTATTAAGACCCGGATTTATCCTCCGGATTTATCCGTTCTTATTAAAACCCGGATTTATCCTTTCTTATTAAGACCCGGATTTATCCTTTCTTATTAAGACCCGGATTTATCCTTTCTTATTTAGACCCGGAATTATTCTTTCTTATTAAGACCCATATTTATCCTTTCTTATTAAGATCCGGATTTATCCTTTCTTATTAAAACCCGGATTTATCCTTCGGATTTATCCTTACTTATTAAGACCCAGATTTATCCTTCGGATTTATCCTTACTTATTAAGACCCGGATTTATCCTTTCTTATCAAGACCCGGATTTATCCTTCGGATTTATCCATACTTATAAAGACCCGGATTTATCCTTTCTTATTAAGACCCGGATTTATCCTTTCTTATTAAGACCCGGAATTATTCTTTTTTATTAAGACCCGGATTTATCCTCCGGATGTATCCTTTCTTATTAAGACCCCGGATTTATCCTTACTTATTAAGACCCAGATTTATCCTTCGGATTTATCCTTACTTATTAAGACCCGGATTTATCCTTTCTTATCAAGACCCGGATTTATCCTTTCTTATCAAGACCCCGATTTATCCTATTTTTATTAAGACCCAGAATTATTATTTTTTATTAAGACCCGGATTTATCCTCCGGATTTATCCTTTCTTATTAAGACTCGGATTTATCCTTTCTTATTAAGACCCGGATTTATCCTTCGAATTTATCCATACTTATAAAGACCCGGATTTATCCTTTCTTATTAAGACCCGGAATTATTTTTTTTTATTAAGACCCGGATTTATCCTCCGGATTTATCCTTTCTTATTAAGACTCGGATTTATCCTTTCTTATTAAGACCCGGATTTATCCTTCGGATTTATCCATACTTATAAAGACCCGGATTTATCCTTTCTTATTAAGACCCGGATTTATCCTTTCTTATTAAGACCCGGAATTATTCTTTTTTATTAAGACCCGGATTTATCCTCCGGATGTATCCTTTCCTATTAAAACCCGGATTTATCCTTACTTATTAAGACCCGGATTTATCCTTTCTTATTAAGACCCGGAATTATTTTTTTTTATTAAGACCCGGATTTATCCTCCGGATGTATCCTTTCTTATTAAAACCCGGATTTATCCTTCGGATTTATCCTTACTTATTAAGACCCGGATTTATCCTTTCTTATTAAGACCCGGATTTATCCTTTCTTATTAAGATCCGGATTTATTCTTTCTTATTAAGACCCAGATTTATCCTTTCTTATTAAGACCCGGATTTATCCTTTCTTATTAAGACCCGGATTTATCTTTACTTATTAAGACCCGGATTTATCCTTTCTTATTAAGACCCGGATTTATCCTTTCATATTAAGACCCGGATTTATCCTCCGGATTTATTCTTTCTTATTTAGACCCGGATTTATCCTTTCTTATTAAGACCCGGATTTATCCTCCGGATTTATCCTCCGGATTTATCCGTTCTTATTAAAACCCGGATTTATCCTTTCTTATTAAGACCCGGATTTATCCTTTCTTATTTAGACCCGGAATTATTCTTTCTTATTAAGACCCGGATTTATCCTTTCTAATTAAGACCCGGATTTATCCTTTCTTATTAAGACCCGGATTTATCCTTTCTTATTAAGACCCGGATTTATCCTCCGGATTTATTCTTTCTTATTAAGACCCGGATTTATCCTCAGGATTTATCCTCCGGATTTATCCGTTCTTATTAAGACCCGGATTTATCCTTTCTTATTAAGACCCGGATTTATCCTCCGGATTTATTCTTTCTTATTAAGACCCGGATTTATCCTTTCTTATTAAGACCCGGATTTATCCTTTCTTATTAAGACCCGGATTTATCCTTTCTAATTAAGACCCGGATTTATCCTTTCTTATTAAGGCCCGGATTTATCCTTTCTTATTAAGACCCATATTTATCCTTTCTTATTAAGATCCGGATTTATCCTTTTTTATTAAGACCCCGGATTTATCCTCCGGATGTATCCTTTCCTATTAAAAACCCGGATTTATCCTTACTTATTAAGACCCGGATTTATCCTTTCTTATTAAGACCCGGAAATATTTTTTTTTATTAAGACCCGGATTTATCCTCCGGATGTATCCTTTCTTATTAAAACCCGGATTTATCCTTCGGATTTATCCTTACTTATTAAGACCCGGATTTATCCTTTCTTATTAAGACCCGGATTTATCCTTTCTTATTAAGACCCGGATTTATTCTTTCTTATTAAGACCCAGATTTATCCTTTCTTATTAAGACCCGGATTTATCCTTTCTTATTAAGACCCGGATTTATCCTTTCTTATTAAGACCCGGATTTATCCTTTCTTATTAAGACCCGGAATTATTCTTTCTTATTAAGACCCGGATTTATCCTCCGGATTTATCCTCCGGATTTATCCTCCGGATTTATCCTTACTTATTAAGACCCGGATTTATCCTTCGGATTTATCCTTACTTATTAAGACCCGGATTTATTTTTTCTTATTAAGACCCGGATTTATACTTCTTGTTTACTTTGACCAAGGAAGACCCGGATTTATCCTTTCTTATTAAGACCCGGAATTATTCTTTCTTATTAAGACCCGGATTTATCCTTTCTTATTAAGACCCGGATTTATCCTCCGGATTTATCCGTTCTTATCAAAACCCGGATTTATCCTTTCTTATTAAGACCCGGATTTATCCTTTCTAATTAAGACCCGGATTTATCCTTTCTTATTAAGACCCGGATTTATTCTTTCTTATTAAGACCCGGATTTATCCTTTCTTATTAAGACCCGGATTTATCCTCCGGATTTATTCTTTCTTATTAAGACCCGGATTTATCCTTTCTTATTAAGACCCGGATTTATCCTCAGGATTTATCCTCCGGATTTATCCGTTCTTATTAAGACCCGGATTTATCCTTTCTTATTAAGACCCGGATTTATCCTTTCTTATTAAGACCCGGATTTATCCTTTCTAATTAAGACCCGGATTTATCCTTTCTTATTAAGACCCGGATTTATCCTTTCTTATTAAGACCCATATTTATCCTTTCTTATTAAGATCCGGATTTATCCTTTCTTATTAAAACCCGGATTTATGCTCCGGATTTATCCTTTCTTATTAAGACCCGGATTTATCCTTACTTATTAAGACCCAGATTTATCCTTCGGATTTATCCTTACTTATTAAGACCCGGATTTATCCTTTCTTATCAAGACCCGGATTTATCCTTTCTTATCAAGACCCCGATTTATCCTATTTTTATTAAGACCCGGAATTATTATTTTTTATTAAGACCCGGATTTATCCTCCGGATTTATCCTTTCTTATTAAGACTCGGATTTATCCTTTCTTATTAAGACCCGGATTTATCCTTCGAATTTATCCATACTTATAAAGACCCGGATTTATCCTTTCTTATTAAGACCCGGAATTATTTTTTTTTATTAAGACCCGGATTTATCCTCCGGATTTATCCTTTCTTATTAAGACTCGGATTTATCCTTTCTTATTAAGACCCGGATTTATCCTTCGGATTTATCCATACTTATAAAGACCCGGATTTATCCTTTCTTATTAAGACCCGGATTTATCCTTTCTTATTAAGACCCGGAATTATTCTTTTTTATTAAGACCCGGATTTATCCTCCGGATGTATCCTTTCCTATTAAAACCCGGATTTATCCTTACTTATTAAGACCCGGATTTATCCTTTCTTATTAAGACCCGGAATTATTTTTTTTTATTAAGACCCGGATTTATCCTCCGGATGTATCCTTTCTTATTAAAACCCGGATTTATCCTTCGGATTTATCCTTACTTATTAAGACCCGGATTTATTCTTTCTTATTAAGACCCGGATTTATCCTTTCTTATTAAGATCCGGATTTATTCTTTCTTATTAAGACCCAGATTTATCCTTTCTTATTAAGACCCGGATTTATCCTTTCTTATTAAGACCCGGATTTATCCTTACTTATTAAGACCCGGATTTATCCTTTCTTATTAAGACCCGGATTTATCCTTTCATATTAAGACCCGGATTTATCCTCCGGATTTATTCTTTCTTATTTAGACCCGGATTTATCCTTTCTTATTAAGACCCGGATTTATCCTCCGGATTTATCCGTTCTTATTAAAACCCGGATTTATCCTTTCTTATTAAGACCCGGATTTATCCTTTCTTATTTAGACCCGGAATTATTCTTTCTTATTAAGACCCGGATTTATCCTTTCTAATTAAGACCCGGATTTATCCTTTCTTATTAAGACCCGGATTTATCCTTTCTTATTAAGACCCGGATTTATCCTCCGGATTTATTTTTTCTTATTAAGACCCAGATTTATCCTCAGGATTTATCCTCCGGATTTATCCGTTCTTATTAAGACCCGGATTTATCCTTTCTTATTAAGACCCGGATTTATCCTCCGGATTTATTCTTTCTTATTAAGACCCGGATTTATCCTCAGGATTTATCCTCCGGATTTATCCGTTCTTATTAAGACCCGGATTTATCCTTTCTTATTAAGACCCGGATTTATCCTTTCTTATTAAGACCCGGATTTATCCTTTCTAATTAAGACCCGGATTTATCCTTTCTTATTAAGGCCCGGATTTATCCTTTCTTATTAAGACCCATATTTATCCTTTCTTATTAAGATCCGGATTTATCCTTTTTTATTAAGACCCGGATTTATCCTCCGGATGTATCCTTTCCTATTAAAACCCGGATTTATCCTTACTTATTAAGACCCGGATTTATCCTTTCTTATTAAGACCCGGAATTATTTTTTTTTATTAAGACCCGGATTTATCCTCCGGATGTATCCTTTCTTATTAAAACCCGGATTTATCCTTCGGATTTATCCTTACTTATTAAGACCCGGATTTATCCTTTCTTATTAAGACCCGGATTTATCCTTTCTTATTAAGACCCGGATTTATTCTTTCTTATTAAGACCCAGATTTATCCTTTCTTATTAAGACCCGGATTTATCCTTTCTTATTAAGACCCGGATTTATCCTTTCTTATTAAGACCCGGATTTATCCTTTCTTATTAAGACCCGGAATTATTCTTTCTTATTAAGACCCGGATTTATCCTCCGGATTTATCCTTACTTATTAAGACCCGGATTTATCCTTCGGATTTATCCTTACTTATTAAGACCCGGATTTATTTTTTCTTATTAAGACCCGGATTTATACTTCTTGTTTACTTTGACCAAGGAAGACCCGGATTTATCCTTTCTTATTAAGACCCGGAATTATTCTTTCTTATTAAGACCCGGATTTATCCTTTGTTATTAAGACCCGGATTTATCCGTTCTTATTAAAACCCGGATTTATCCTTTCTTATTAAGACCCGGATTTATCCTTTCTAATTAAGACCCGGATTTATCCTTTCTTATTAAGACCCGGATTTATTCTTTCTTATTAAGACCCGGATTTATCCTTTCTTATTAAGACCCGGATTTATCCTCCGGATTTATTCTTTCTTATTAAGACCCGGATTTATCCTTTCTTATTAAGACCCGGATTTATCCTCCGGATTTATCCGTTCTTATTAAGACCCGGATTTATCCTTTCTTATTAAGACCCGGATTTATCCTTTCTTATTAAAACCCGGATTTATCCTTTCTTATTAAGACCCGGAATTATTCTTTCTTATTAAGACCCGGATTTATCCTTTCTAATTAAGACCCGGATTTATCCTTTCTTATTAAGACCCGGATTAATCCTTTCTTATTAAGACCCGGATTTATCCTTACTTATTAAGACCCGGATTTATCCTTTCTTATTAAGACCCGGAATTATCCTCCGGATTTATCCTTTCTTATTAAGACCCGGATTTATCCTTACTTTTAAGACCCGGATTTATCCTTTCTTATTACGACCCGGAATTATCCTCCGGATTTATTCTTTCTTATTAAGACCCGGATTTATCCTTTCTTATTAAGACCCGGATTTATCCTCCGGATTTATCCGTTCTTATTAAGACCCGGATTTATCCTTTCTTATTAAGACCCGGATTTATCCTTTCTTATTAAGACCCGGCTTTATCCTTTCTTATTAAGACCCGGATTTATCCTCCGGATTTATTCTTTCTTATTAAGACCCGGATTTATCCTTTCTTATTAAGACCCGGATTTATCCTCAGGATTTATTCTTTCTTATTAAGACCCGGATTTATCCTTTCTTATTAAGACCCGGATTTATCCTTTCTTATTAAGACCCGGATTTATCCTCCGGATTTATTCTTTCTTATTAAGACCCGGATTTATCCTTTCTTATTAAGACCCGGATTTATCCTCCGGATTTATTCTTTCTTATTAAGACCCGGATTTATCCTTTCTTATTAAGACCCGGATTTATCCTTTCTTATTAAGACCCGGATTTATCCTTTCTTATTAAGACCCGGATTTATCCTTTCTTATTAAGACCCGGAATTATTCTTTCTTATTAAGACCCGGATTTATCCTCCGGATTTATCCTCCGGATTTATCCTTACTTATTAAGACCCGGATTTATCCTTACTTATTAAGACCCGGATTTATTTTTTCTTATTAAGACCCGGATTTATACTTCTTGTTTACTTTGACCAAGGAAGACCCGGATTTATCCTTTCTTATTAAGACCCGGAATTATTCTTTCTAATTAAGACCCGGATTTATCCTTTCTTATTAAGACCCGGATTTATTCTTTCTTATTAAGACCCGGATTTATCCTTTCTTATTAAGACCCGGATTTATCCTCCGGATTTATTCTTTCTTATTAAGACCCGGATTTATCCTTTCTTATTAAGACCCGGATTTATCCTCCGGATTTATCCGTTCTTATTAAGACCCGGATTTATCCTTTCTTATTAAGACCCGGATTTATCCTAACTTATTAAAACCCGGATTTATCCTTTCTTATTAAGACCCGGAATTATTCTTTCTTATTAAGACCCGGATTTATCCTTTCTAATTAAGACCCGGATTTATCCTTTCTTATTAAGACCCGGATTTATCCTCCGGATTTATTCTTTCTTATTAAGACCCGGATTTATCCTCCAGATTTATTCTTTCTTATTAAGACCCGGATTAATCCTTTCTTATTAAGACCCGGATTTATCCTTACTTATTAAGACCCGGATTTATCCTTTCTTATTAAGACCCGGAATTATCCTCCGGATTTATCCTTTCTTATTAAGACCCGGATTTATCCTTACTTATTAAGACCCGGATTTATCCTTTCTTATTACGACCCGGAATTATCCTCCAGATTTATTCTTTCTTATTAAGACCCGGATTTATCCTTTCTTATTAAGACCCGGATTTATCCTCCGGATTTATCCGTTCTTATTAAGACCCGGATTTATCCTTTCTTATTAAGACCCGGATTTATCCTTTCTTATTAAGACCCGTCTTTATCCTTTCTTATTAAGACCCGGATTTATCCTCCGGATTTATTCTTTCTTATTAAGACCCGGATTTATCCTTTCTTATTAAGACCCGGATTTATCCTCAGGATTTATTCTTTCTTATTAAGACCCGGATTTATCCTTTCTTATTAAGACCCGGATTTATCCTTTCTTATTAAGACCCGGATTTATCCTTTCTTATTAAGACCCGGATTTATCCTTTCTTATTAAGACCCGGATTTATCCTCCGGATTTATTCTTTCTTATTAAGACCCGGATTTATCCTTTCTTATTAAGACCCGGATTTATCCTCCGGATTTATTCTTTCTTATTAAGACCCGGATTTATCCTTTCTTATTAAGACCCGGATTTATCCTTTCTTGTTAAGACCCGGATTTATCCTCCGGATTTATTCTTTCTTATTAAGACCCGGATTTATCCTTTCTTATTAAGACCCGGATTTATCCTCAGGATTTATCCTCCGGATTTATCCGTTCTTATTAAGACCCGGATTTATCCTTTCTTATTAAGACCCGGATTTATCCTTTCTTATTAAGACCCGGATTTATCCTTTCTAATTAAGACCCGGATTTATCCTTTCTTATTAAGACCCGGATTTATCCTTTCTTATTAAGACCCATATTTATCCTTTCTTATTAAGATCCGGATTTAGATCCGGATCTTCTGTAGCCCAAAAATAAGGAAATGTGTTATTTTAGAGGATCGTATATTTCAAAATAGTTTACTTCAAAATAAACCAAGTAAACCCAATGATAAAATTAGTCGTTACTTTGAAGACCCGTAGCAAAGACACTTCAAATGATTTTTCTGCCCGACTGCATAAAATCGTCTTAAAATAGCCCAAAAAATAAGGAAATGTGTTATTTTAGAGGATCGTATATTTCAAAATAGTTTACTTCAAAATAAACCAAGTAAACCCAATGATAAAATTAGTCGTTACTTTGAAGACCAGTATCAGAGAAACTACAAATGATTTTTCTGCCCGAATGCATAAAATCGTCTTTAAATAGCTCAAAAAATAAGGAAATGTGTTATTTTAGAGGATCGTATATTTCAAAATAGTTTACTTCAAAATAAACCAAGTAAACCCAATGATAATATTAGTCGTTACTTTGAAGACCCGTAGCAAAGACACTTCAAATGATTTTTCTGCCCGACTGCATAAAATCGTCTTAAAATAGCCCAAAAAATAAGGAAATGTGTTATTTTAGAGGATCGTATATTTCAAAATAGTTTACTTCAAAATAAACCAAGTAAACCCAATGATAAAATTAGTCGTTACTTTGAAGACCCGTATCAAAGACACTTCAAATGATTTTTCTGCCCGACTGCATAAAATCGTCCTTAAAATAGCCCAAAAAATAAGGAAATGTGTTATTTTAGAGGATCGTATATTTCAAAATAGTTTACTTCAAAATAAACCAAGTAAACCCAATGATAAAATTAGTCGTTACTTTGAAGACCCGTATCAAAGACACTTCAAATGATTTTTCTGCCCGACTGCATAAAATCGTCTTTAAATAGCTCAAAAAATAAGGAAATGTGTTATTTTAGAGGATCGTATATTTCAAAATAGTTTACTTCAAAATAAACCAAGTAAACCCAATGATAAAATTAGTCGTTACTTTGAAGACCCGTATCAAAGACACTTCAAATGATTTTTCTGCCCGACTGCATAAAATCGTCTTTAAATAGCTCAAAAAATAAGGAAATGTGTTATTTTAGAGGATCGTATATTTCAAAATAGTTTACTTCAAAATAAACCAAGTAAACCCAATGATAAAATTAGTCGTTACTTTGAAGACCCGTATCAAAGACACTTCAAATGATTTTTCTGCCCGACTGCATAAAATCGTCTTTAAATAGCTCAAAAAATAAGGAAATGTGTTATTTTAGAGGATCGTATATTTCAAAATAGTTTACTTCAAAATAAACCAAGTAAACCCAATGATAAAATTAGTCGTTACTTTGAAGACCCGTAGCAAAGACACTTCAAATGATTTTTCTGCCCAACTGCATTAAATCGTCTTAAAATAGCCCAAAAAATTAGGAAATGTGTTATTTTAGAGGCTCGTATATTTCAAAATAGTTTACTTCAAAATAAACCAAGTAAACCCAATGATAAAATTAGTCGTTACTTTGAAGACCCGTATCAAAGACACTTCAAATGATTTTTCTGCCCGACTGCATAAAATCGTCTTTAAATAGCTCAAAAAATAAGGAAATGTGTTATTTTAGAGGATCGTATATTTCAAAATAGTTTACTTCAAAATAAACCAAGTAAACCCAATGATAAAATTAGTCCGTTACTTTGAAGACCCGTAGCAAAGACACTTCAAATGATTTTTCTGCCCGACTGCATAAAATCGTCTTAAAATAGCCCAAAAAATAAGGAAATGTGTTATTTTTGAGGATCGTATATTTCAAAATAGTTTACTTCAAAATAAACCAAGTAAACCCAATGATAAAATTAGTCGTTACTTTGAAGACCCGTAGCAAAGACACTTCAAATGATTTTTCTGCCCGACTGCATAAAATCGTCTTTAAATAGCCCAAAAAAAAAAGGAAATGTGTTATTTTAGAGGATCGTATATTTCAAAATAGTTTACTTCAAAATAAACCAAGTAAACCCAATGATAAAATTAGTCGTTACTTTGAAGACCCGTATCAAAGACACTTCAAATGATTTTTCTGCCCGACTGCATAAAATCGTCTTTCAATAGCCCAAACAATAAGGAAATGTGTTATTTTAGAGGATCGTATATTTCAAAATAGTTTACTTCAAAATAAACCAAGTAATCCCAATGATAAAATTAGTCGTTACTTTGAAGACCCGTAGCAAAGACACTTCAAATGATTTTTCTGCCCGACTGCATAAAATCGTCTTTAAATAGCCCAAAAAATAAGGAAATGTGTTATTTTTGAGGATCGTATATTTCAAAATAGTTTACTTCAAAATAAACCAAGTAAACCCAATGATAAAATTAGTCGTTACTTTGAAGACCAGTATCAGAGAAACTACAAATGATTTTTCTGCCCGACTGCATAAAATCGTCTTTAAATAGCTCAAAAAATAAGGAAATGTGTTATTTTAAAGGATCGTATATTTCAAAATAGTTAACTTCAAAATAAACCAAGTAAACCCAATGATAAAATTAGTCGTTACTTTGAAGACCCGTAGCAAAGACACTTCAAATGATTTTTCTGCCCGACTGCATAAAATCGTCTTAAAATAGCCCAAAAAAATAAGGAAATGTGTTATTTTAGAGGATCGTATATTTCAAAATAGTTTACTTCAAAATAAACCAAGTAAACCCAATGATAAAATTAGTCGTTACTTTGAAGACCCGTATCAAAGACACTTCAAATGATTTTCTGCCCGACTGCATAAAATCGTCTTTAAATAGCTCAAAAAATAAGGAAATGTGTTATTTTAGAGGATCGTATATTTCAAAATAGTTTACTTCAAAATAAACCAAGTAAACCCAATGATAAAATTAGTCGTTACTTTGAAGACCCGTAGCAAAGACACTTCAAATGATTTTTCTGCCCAACTGCATTAAATCGTCTTAAAATAGCCCAAAAAAATTAGGAAATGTGTTATTTTAGAGGCTCGTATATTTCAAAATAGTTTACTTCAAAATAAACCAAGTAAACCCAATGATAAAATTAGTCGTTACTTTGAAGACCCGTATCAAAGACACTTCAAATGATTTTTCTGCCCGACTGCATAAAATCGTCTTTAAATAGCTCAAAAAATAAGGAAATGTGTTATTTTAGAGGATCGTATATTTCAAAATAGTTTACTTCAAAATAAACCAAGTAAACCCAATGATAAAATTAGTCGTTACTTTGAAGACCCGTAGCAAAGACACTTCAAATGATTTTTCTGCCCGACTGCATAAAATCGTCTTAAAATAGCCCAAAAAATAAGGAAATGTGTTATTTTTGAGGATCGTATATTTCAAAATAGTTTACTTCAAAATAAACCAAGTAAACCCAATGATAAAATTAGTCGTTACTTTGAAGACCCGTAGCAAAGACACTTCAAATGATTTTTCTGCCCGACTGCATAAAATCGTCTTTAAATAGCCCAAAAAAAAAAGGAAATGTGTTATTTTAGAGGATCGTATATTTCAAAATAGTTTACTTCAAAATAAACCAAGTAAACCCAATGATAAAATTAGTCGTTACTTTGAAGACCCGTATCAAAGACACTTCAAATGATTTTTCTGCCCGACTGCATAAAATCGTCTTTCAATAGCCCAAACAATAAGGAAATGTGTTATTTTAGAGGATCGTATATTTCAAAATAGTTTACTTCAAAATAAACCAAGTAATCCCAATGATAAAATTAGTCGTTACTTTGAAGACCCGTAGCAAAGACACTTCAAATGATTTTTCTGCCCGACTGCATAAAATCGTCTTTAAATAGCCCAAAAAATAAGGAAATGTGTTATTTTTGAGGATCGTATATTTCAAAATAGTTTACTTCAAAATAAACCAAGTAAACCCAATGATAAAATTAGTCGTTACTTTGAAGACCAGTATCAGAGAAACTACAAATGATTTTTCTGCCCGACTGCATAAAATCGTCTTTAAATAGCTCAAAAAATAAGGAAATGTGTTATTTTAAAGGATCGTATATTTCAAAATAGTTAACTTCAAAATAAACCAAGTAAACCCAATGATAAAATTAGTCGTTACTTTGAAGACCCGTAGCAAAGACACTTCAAATGATTTTTCTGCCCGACTTGCATAAAATCGTCTTAAAATAGCCCAAAAAATAAGGAAATGTGTTATTTTAGAGGATCGTATATTTCAAAATAGTTTACTTCAAAATAAACCAAGTAAACCCAATGATAAAATTAGTCGTTACTTTGAAGACCCGTATCAAAGACACTTCAAATGATTTTTCTGCCCGACTGCATAAAATCGTCTTTAAATAGCTCAAAAAATAAGGAAATGTGTTATTTTAGAGGATCGTATATATTTTAAAATAGTTTACTTCAAAATAAACCAAGTAAACCCAATGATAAAATTAGTCGTTACTTTGAAGACCCGTATCAAAGACACTTCAAATGATTTTTCTGCCCGACTGCATAAAATCGTCTTTCAATAGCCCAAACAATAAGGAAAATGTGTTATTTTAGAGGATCGTATATTTCAAAATAGTTTACTTCAAAATAAACCAAGTAATCCCAATGATAAAATTAGTCGTTACTTTGAAGACCCGTAGCAAAGACACTTCAAATGATTTTTCTGCCCGACTGCATAAAATCGTCTTTAATAGCCCAAAAAATAAGGAAATGTGTTATTTTTGAGGATCGTATATTTCAAAATAGTTTACTTCAAAATAAACCAAAGTAAACCCAATGATAAAATTAGTCGTTACTTTGAAGACCAGTATCAGAGAAACTACAAATGATTTTTCTGCCCGACTGCATAAAATCGTCTTTAAATAGCTCAAAAAATAAGGAAATGTGTTATTTTAAAGGATCGTATATTTCAAATAGTTAACTTCAAAATAACCAAGTAAACCCAATGATAAAATTAGTCGTTACTTTGAAGACCCGTAGCAAAGACACTTCAAATGATTTTTCTGCCCGACTGCATAAAATCGTCTTAAAATAGCCCAAAAAATAAGGAAATGTGTTATTTTAGAGGATCGTATATTTCAAAATAGTTTACTTCAAAATAAACCAAGTAAACCCAATGATAAAATTAGTCGTTACTTTGAAGACCCGTATCAAAGACACTTCAAATGATTTTTCTGCCCGACTGCATAAAATCGTCTTTAAATAGCTCAAAAAATAAGGAAATGTGTTATTTTAGAGGATCGTATATTTCAAAATAGTTTACTTCAAAATAAACCAAGTAAACCCAATGATAAAATTAGTCGTTACTTTGAAGACCCGTATCAAAGACACTTCAAATGATTTTTCTGCCCGACTGCATAAAATCGTCTTTAAATAGCCCAAAAAATAAGGAAATGTGTTATTTTAGAGGATCGTATATTTCAAAATAGTTTACTTCAAAATAAACCAAGTAAACCCAATGATAAAATTAGTCGTTACTTTGAAGACCCGTATCAAAGACACTTCAAATGATTTTTCTGCCCGACTGCATAAAATCGTCTTAAAATAGCCCAAAAAATAAGGAAATGTGTTATTTTAGAGGATCGTATATTTCAAAATAGTTTACTTCAAAATAAACCAAGTAAACCCAATGATAAAATTAGTCGTTACTTTGAAGACCCGTATCAAAGACACTTCAAATGATTTTTCTGCCCGACTGCATAAAATCGTCTTTAAATAGCCCAAAAAATAAGGAAATGTGTTATTTTAGAGGATCGTATATTTCAAAATAGTTTACTTCAAAATAAACCAAGTAAACCCAATGATAAAATTAGTCGTTACTTTGAAGACCCGTATCAAAGACACTTCAAATGATTTTTCTGCCCGACTGCATAAAATCGTCTTTAAATAGCCCAAAAAATAAGGAAATGTGTTATTTTAGAGGATCGTATATTTCAAAATAGTTTACTTCAAAATAAACCAAGTAAACCCAATGATAAAATTAGTCGTTACTTTGAAGACCCGTATCAAAGACACTTCAAATGATTTTTCTGCCCGACTGCATAAAATCGTCTTTAAATAGCCCAAAAAATAAGGAAATGTGTTATTTTAGAGGATCGTATATTTCAAAATAGTTTACTTCAAAATAAACCAAGTAAACCCAATGATAAAATTAGTCGTTACTTTGAAGACCCGTATCAAAGACACTTCAAATGATTTTTCTGCCCGACTGCATAAAATCGTCTTTAAATAGCCCAAAAAATAAGGAAATGTGTTATTTTAGAGGATCGTATATTTCAAAATAGTTTACTTCAAAATAAACCAAGTAAACCCAATGATAAAATTAGTCGTTACTTTGAAGACCCGTAGCAAAGACACTTCAAATGATTTTTCTGCCCGACTGCATAAAATCGTCTTTAAATAGCCCAAAAAATAAGGAAATGTGTTATTTTAGAGGATCGTATATTTCAAAATAGTTTACTTCAAAATAAACCAAGTAAACCCAATGATAAAATTAGTCGTTACTTTGAAGACCCGTATCAAAGAAACTTCAAATGATTTTTCTGCCCGACTGCATAAAATCGTCTTTAAATAGCTCAAAAAATAAGGAAATGTGTTATTTTAGAGGATCGTATATTTCAAAATAGTTTACTTCAAAATAAACCAAGTAAACCCAATGATAAAATTAGTCGTTACTTTGAAGACCCGTAGCAAAGACACTTCAAATGATTTTTCTGCCCGACTGCATAAAATCGTCTTTAAATAGCCCAAAAAATAAGGAAATGTGTTATTTTAGAGGATCGTATATTTCAAAATAGTTTACTTCAAAATAAACCAAGTAAACCCAATGATAAAATTAGTCGTTACTTTGAAGACCCGTATCAAAGACACTTCAAATGATTTTTCTGCCCGACTGCATAAAATCGTCTTTAAATAGCTCAAAAAATAAGGAAATGTGTTATTTTAGAGGATCGTATATTTCAAAATAGTTTACTTCAAAATAAACCAAGTAAACCCAATGATAAAATTAGTCGTTACTTTGAAGACCCGTATCAAAGACACTTCAAATGATTTTTCTGCCCGACTGCATAAAATCGTCTTTAAATAGCTCAAAAAATAAGGAAATGTGTTATTTTAGAGGATCGTATATTTCAAAATAGTTTACTTCAAAATAAACCAAGTAAACCCAATGATAAAATTAGTCGTTACTTTGAAGACCCGTAGCAAAGACACTTCAAATGATTTTTCTGCCCGACTGCATAAAATCGTCTTTAAATAGCCCAAAAAATAAGGAAATGTGTTATTTTAGAGGATCGTATATTTCAAAATAGTTTACTTCAAAATAAACCAAGTAAACCCAATGATAAAATTAGTCGTTACTTTGAAGACCCGTATCAAAGACACTTCAAATGATTTTTCTGCCCGACTGCATAAAATCGTCTTTAAATAGCCCAAAAAATAAGGAAATGTGTTATTTTAGAGGATCGTATATTTCAAAATAGTTTACTTCAAAATAAACCAAGTAAACCCAATGATAAAATTAGTCGTTACTTTGAAGACCCGTATCAAAGACACTTCAAATGATTTTTCTGCCCGACTGCATAAAATCGTCTTTAAATAGCCCAAAAAATAAGGAAATGTGTTATTTTAGAGGATCGTATATTTCAAAATAGTTTACTTCAAAATAAACCAAGTAAACCCAATGATAAAATTAGTCGTTACTTTGAAGACCCGTAGCAAAGACACTTCAAATGATTTTTCTGCCCGACTGCATAAAATCGTCTTTAAATAGCCCAAAAAATAAGGAAATGTGTTATTTTAGAGGATCGTATATTTCAAAATAGTTTACTTCAAAATAAACCAAGTAAACCCAATGATAAAATTAGTCGTTACTTTGAAGACCCGTATCAGAGAACTTCAAATGATTTTTCTGCCCGACTGCATAAAATCGTCTTTAAATAGCTCAAAAATAAGGAAATGTGTTATTTTAGAGGATCGTATATTTCAAAATAGTTTACTTCAAAATAAACCAAGTAAACCCAATGATAAAATTAGTCGTTACTTTGAAGACCCGTAGCAAAGACACTTCAAATGATTTTTCTGCCCGACTGCATAAAATCGTCTTTAAATAGCCCAAAAAATAAGGAAATGTGTTATTTTAGAGGATCGTATATTTCAAAATAGTTTACTTCAAAATAAACCAAGTAAACCCAATGATAAAATTAGTCGTTACTTTGAAGACCCGTATCAAAGACACTTCAAATGATTTTTCTGCCCGACTGCATAAAATCGTCTTTAAATAGCTCAAAAAATAAGGAAATGTGTTATTTTAGAGGATCGTATATTTCAAAATAGTTTACTTCAAAATAAACCAAGTAAACCCAATGATAAAATTAGTCGTTACTTTGAAGACCCGTATCAAAGACACTTCAAATGATTTTTCTGCCCGACTGCATAAAATCGTCTTTAAATAGCTCAAAAAATAAGGAAATGTGTTATTTTAGAGGATCGTATATTTCAAAATAGTTTACTTCAAAATAAACCAAGTAAACCCAATGATAAAATTAGTCGTTACTTTGAAGACCCGTATCAAAGACACTTCAAATGATTTTTCTGCCCGACTGCATAAAATCGTCTTAAAATAGCCCAAAAAATAAGGAAATGTGTTATTTTAGAGGATCGTATATTTCAAAATAGTTTACTTCAAAATAAACCAAGTAAACCCAATGATAAAATTAGTCGTTACTTTGAAGACCCGTATCAAAGACACTTCAAATGATTTTTCTGCCCGACTGCATAAAATCGTCTTTAAATAGCCCAAAAAATAAGGAAATGTGTTATTTTAGAGGATCGTATATTTCAAAATAGTTTACTTCAAAATAAACCAAGTAAACCCAATGATAAAATTAGTCGTTACTTTGAAGACCCGTATCAAAGACACTTCAAATGATTTTTCTGCCCGACTGCATAAAATCGTCTTTAAATAGCCCAAAAATAAGGAAATGTGTTATTTTAGAGGATCGTATATTTCAAAATAGTTTACTTCAAAATAAACCAAGTAAACCCAATGATAAAATTAGTCGTTACTTTGAAGACCCGTAGCAAAGACACTTCAAATGATTTTTCTGCCCGACTGCATAAAATCGTCTTTAAATAGCCCAAAAAATAAGGAAATGTGTTATTTTAGAGGATCGTATATTTCAAAATAGTTTACTTCAAAATAAACCAAGTAAACCCAATGATAAAATTAGTCGTTACTTTGAAGACCCGTATCAAAGACACTTCAAATGATTTTTCTGCCCGACTGCATAAAATCGTCTTTAAATAGCCCAAAAAATAAGGAAATGTGTTATTTTAGAGGATCGTATATTTCAAAATAGTTTACTTCAAAATAAACCAAGTAAACCCAATGATAAAATTAGTCGTTACTTTGAAGACCCGTAGCAAAGACACTTCAAATGATTTTTCTGCCCGACTGCATAAAATCGTCTTTAAATAGCCCAAAAAATAAGGAAATGTGTTATTTTAGAGGATCGTATATTTCAAAATAGTTTACTTCAAAATAAACCAAGTAAACCCAATGATAAAATTAGTCGTTACTTTGAAGACCCGTATCAAAGACACTTCAAATGATTTTTCTGCCCGACTGCATAAAATCGTCTTTAAATAGCTCAAAAAATAAGGAAATGTGTTATTTTAGAGGATCGTATATTTCAAAATAGTTTACTTCAAAATAAACCAAGTAAACCCAATGATAAAATTAGTCGTTACTTTGAAGACCCGTATCAAAGACACTTCAAATGATTTTTCTGCCCGACTGCATAAAATCGTCTTTAAATAGCCCAAAAAATAAGGAAATGTGTTATTTTAGAGGATCGTATATTTCAAAATAGTTTACTTCAAAATAAACCAAGTAAACCCAATGATAAAATTAGTCGTTACTTTGAAGACCCGTATCAAAGACACTTCAAATGATTTTTCTGCCCGACTGCATAAAATCGTCTTTAAATAGCTCAAAAATAAGGAAATGTGTTATTTTAGAGGATCGTATATTTCAAAATAGTTTACTTCAAAATAAACCAAGTAAACCCAATGATAAAATTAGTCGTTACTTTGAAGACCCGTATCAAAGACACTTCAAATGATTTTTCTGCCCGACTGCATAAAATCGTCTTAAAATAGCTCAAAAAATAAGGAAATGTGTTATTTTAGAGGATCGTATATTTCAAAATAGTTTACTTCAAAATAAACCAAGTAAACCCAATGATAAAATTAGTCGTTACTTTGAAGACCCGTATCAAAGACACTTCAAATGATTTTTCTGCCCGACTGCATAAAATCGTCTTTAAATAGCCCAAAAAATAAGGAAATGTGTTATTTTAGAGGATCGTATATTTCAAAATAGTTTACTTCAAAATAAACCAAGTAAACCCAATGATAAAATTAGTCGTTACTTTGAAGACCCGTATCAAAGACACTTCAAATGATTTTTCTGCCCGACTGCATAAAATCGTCTTTAAATAGCCAAAAAATAAGGAAATGTGTTATTTTAGAGGATCGTATATTTCAAAATAGTTTACTTCAAAATAAACCAAGTAAACCCAATGATAAAATTAGTCGTTACTTTGAAGACCCGTATCAAAGACACTTCAAATGATTTTTCTGCCCGACTGCATAAAATCGTCTTTAAATAGCCCAAAAAATAAGGAAATGTGTTATTTTAGAGGATCGTATATTTCAAAATAGTTTACTTCAAAATAAACCAAGTAAACCCAATGATAAAATTAGTCGTTACTTTGAAGACCCGTATCAAAGACACTTCAAATGATTTTTCTGCCCGACTGCATAAAATCGTCTTTAAATAGCTCAAAAAATAAGGAAATGTGTTATTTTAGAGGATCGTATATTTCAAAATAGTTTACTTCAAAATAAACCAAGTAAACCCAATGATAAAATTAGTCGTTACTTTGAAGACCCGTATCAAAGACACTTCAAATGATTTTTCTGCCCGACTGCATAAAATCGTCTTTAAATAGCTCAAAAAATAAGGAAATGTGTTATTTTAGAGGATCGTATATTTCAAAATAGTTTACTTCAAAATAAACCAAGTAAACCCAATGATAAAATTAGTCGTTACTTTGAAGACCCGTAGCAAAGACACTTCAAATGATTTTTCTGCCCGACTGCATAAAATCGTCTTTAAATAGCCCAAAAAATAAGGAAATGTGTTATTTTAGAGGATCGTATATTTCAAAATAGTTTACTTCAAAATAAACCAAGTAAACCCAATGATAAAATTAGTCGTTACTTTGAAGACCCGTATCAAAGACACTTCAAATGATTTTTCTGCCCGACTGCATAAAATCGTCTTTAAATAGCTCAAAAATAAGGAAATG
The DNA here is from genome assembly GCA_030770115.1 of Daphnia galeata. Classification (NCBI taxonomy): domain Eukaryota; kingdom Metazoa; phylum Arthropoda; class Branchiopoda; order Diplostraca; family Daphniidae; genus Daphnia; species Daphnia galeata. Next base: position 17,153 of record JAUANT010000164.1, on the reverse strand, counting down.
TGTTATTTTAGAGGATCGTATATTTCAAAATAGTTTACTTCAAAATAAACCAAGTAAACCCAATGATAAAATTAGTCGTTACTTTGAAGACCCGTATCAAAGACACTTCAAATGATTTTTCTGCCCGACTGCATAAAATCGTCTTTAAATAGCTCAAAAAATAAGGAAATGTGTTATTTTAGAGGATCGTATATTTCAAAATAGTTTACTTCAAAATAAACCAAGTAAACCCAATGATAAAATTAGTCGTTACTTTGAAGACCCGTATCAAAGACACTTCAAATGATTTTTCTGCCCGACTGCATAAAATCGTCTTTAAATAGCCCAAAAAATAAGGAAATGTGTTATTTTAGAGGATCGTATATTTCAAAATAGTTTACTTCAAAATAAACCAAGTAAACCCAATGATAAAATTAGTCGTTACTTTGAAGACCCGTATCAAAGACACTTCAAATGATTTTTCTGCCCGACTGCATAAAATCGTCTTTAAATAGCCCAAAAAATAAGGAAATGTGTTATTTTAGAGGATCGTATATTTCAAAATAGTTTACTTCAAAATAAACCAAGTAAACCCAATGATAAAATTAGTCGTTACTTTGAAGACCCGTATCAAAGACACTTCAAATGATTTTTCTGCCCGACTGCATAAAATCGTCTTTAAATAGCCAAAAAATAAGGAAATGTGTTATTTTAGAGGATCGTATATTTCAAAATAGTTTACTTCAAAATAAACCAAGTAAACCCAATGATAAAATTAGTCGTTACTTTGAAGACCCGTATCAAAGACACTTCAAATGATTTTTCTGCCCGACTGCATAAAATCGTCTTTAAATAGCTCAAAAAATAAGGAAATGTGTTATTTTAGAGGATCGTATATTTCAAAATAGTTTACTTCAAAATAAACCAAGTAAACCCAATGATAAAATTAGTCGTTACTTTGAAGACCCGTATCAAAGACACTTCAAATGATTTTTCTGCCCGACTGCATAAAATCGTCTTTAAATAGCTCAAAAAATAAGGAAATGTGTTATTTTAGAGGATCGTATATTTCAAAATAGTTTACTTCAAAATAAACCAAGTAAACCCAATGATAAAATTAGTCGTTACTTTGAAGACCCGTATCAAAGACACTTCAAATGATTTTTCTGCCCGACTGCATAAAATCGTCTTTAAATAGCCCAAAAAATAAGGAAATGTGTTATTTTAGAGGATCGTATATTTCAAAATAGTTTACTTCAAAATAAACCAAGTAAACCCAATGATAAAATTAGTCGTTACTTTGAAGACCCGTATCAAAGACACTTCAAATGATTTTTCTGCCCGACTGCATAAAATCGTCTTTAAATAGCCCAAAAAATAAGGAAATGTGTTATTTTAGAGGATCGTATATTTCAAAATAGTTTACTTCAAAATAAACCAAGTAAACCCAATGATAAAATTAGTCGTTACTTTGAAGACCCGTATCAAAGACACTTCAAATGATTTTTCTGCCCGACTGCATAAAATCGTCTTTAAATAGCCCAAAAAATAAGGAAATGTGTTATTTTAGAGGATCGTATATTTCAAAATAGTTTACTTCAAAATAAACCAAGTAAACCCAATGATAAAATTAGTCGTTACTTTGAAGACCCGTATCAAAGACACTTCAAATGATTTTTCTGCCCGACTGCATAAAATCGTCTTTAAATAGCCCAAAAATAAGGAAATGTGTTATTTTAGAGAGGATCGTATATTTCAAAATAGTTTACTTCAAAATAAACCAAGTAAACCCAATGATAAAATTAGTCGTTACTTTGAAGACCCGTATCAAAGACACTTCAAATGATTTTTCTGCCCGACTGCATAAAATCGTCTTTAAATAGCTCAAAAATAAGGAAATGTGTTATTTTAGAGGATCGTATATTTCAAAATAGTTTACTTCAAAATAAACCAAGTAAACCCAATGATAAAATTAGTCGTTACTTTGAAGACCCGTAGCAAAGACACTTCAAATGATTTTTCTGCCCGACTGCATAAAATCGTCTTTAAATAGCCCAAAAAATAAGGAAATGTGTTATTTTAGAGGATCGTATATTTCAAAATAGTTTACTTCAAAATAAACCAAGTAAACCCAATGATAAAATTAGTCGTTACTTTGAAGACCCGTATCAAAGACACTTCAAATGATTTTTCTGCCCGACTGCATAAAATCGTCTTTAAATAGCCAAAAAAATAAGGAAATGTGTTATTTTAGAGGATCGTATATTTCAAAATAGTTTACTTCAAAATAAACCAAGTAAACCCAATGATAAAATTAGTCGTTACTTTGAAGACCCGTATCAAAGAAACTTCAAATGATTTTTCTGCCCGACTGCATAAAATCGTCTTTAAATAGCTCAAAAAATAAGGAAATGTGTTATTTTAGAGGATCGTATATTTCAAAATAGTTTACTTCAAAATAAACCAAGTAAACCCAATGATAAAATTAGTCGTTACTTTGAAGACCCGTATCAAAGACACTTCAAATGATTTTTCTGCCCGACTGCATAAAATCGTCTTTAAATAGCTCAAAAAATAAGGAAATGTGTTATTTTAGAGGATCGTATATTTCAAAATAGTTTACTTCAAAATAAACCAAGTAAACCCAATGATAAAATTAGTCGTTACTTTGAAGACCCGTATCAAAGACACTTCAAATGATTTTTCTGCCCGACTGCATAAAATCGTCTTTAAATAGCTCAAAAAATAAGGAAATGTGTTATTTTAGAGGATCGTATATTTCAAAATAGTTTACTTCAAAATAAACCAAGTAAACCCAATGATAAAATTAGTCGTTACTTTGAAGACCCGTATCAAAGACACTTCAAATGATTTTTCTGCCCGACTGCATAAAATCGTCTTTAAATAGCCCAAAAAATAAGGAAATGTGTTATTTTAGAGGATCGTATATTTCAAAATAGTTTACTTCAAAATAAACCAAGTAAACCCAATGATAAAATTAGTCGTTACTTTGAAGACCCGTAGCAAAGACACTTCAAATGATTTTTCTGCCCGACTGCATAAAATCGTCTTTAAATAGCCCAAAAAATAAGGAAATGTGTTATTTTAGAGGATCGTATATTTCAAAATAGTTTACTTCAAAATAAACCAAGTAAACCCAATGATAAAATTAGTCGTTACTTTGAAGACCCGTATCAAAGACACTTCAAATGATTTTTCTGCCCGACTGCATAAAATCGTCTTTAAATAGCTCAAAAAATAAGGAAATGTGTTATTTTAGAGGATCGTATATTTCAAAATAGTTTACTTCAAAATAAACCAAGTAAACCCAATGATAAAATTAGTCGTTACTTTGAAGACCCGTATCAAAGACACTTCAAATGATTTTTCTGCCCGACTGCATAAAATCGTCTTTAAATAGCCCAAAAAATAAGGAAATGTGTTATTTTAGAGGATCGTATATTTCAAAATAGTTTACTTCAAAATAAACCAAGTAAACCCAATGATAAAATTAGTCGTTACTTTGAAGACCCGTATCAAAGACACTTCAAATGATTTTTCTGCCCGACTGCATAAAATCGTCTTTAAATAGCTCAAAAAATAAGGAAATGTGTTATTTTAGAGGATCGTATATTTCAAAATAGTTTACTTCAAAATAAACCAAGTAAACCCAATGATAAAATTAGTCGTTACTTTGAAGACCCGTATCAAAGACACTTCAAATGATTTTTCTGCCCGACTGCATAAAATCGTCTTTAAATAGCCCAAAAAATAAGGAAATGTGTTATTTTAGAGGATCGTATATTTCAAAATAGTTTACTTCAAAATAAACCAAGTAAACCCAATGATAAAATTAGTCGTTACTTTGAAGACCCGTATCAAAGACACTTCAAATGATTTTTCTGCCCGACTGCATAAAATCGTCTTTAAATAGCTCAAAAAATAAGGAAATGTGTTATTTTAGAGGATCGTATATTTCAAAATAGTTTACTTCAAAATAAACCAAGTAAACCCAATGATAAAATTAGTCGTTACTTTGAAGACCCGTATCAAAGAAACTTCAAATGATTTTTCTGCCCGACTGCATAAAATCGTCTTTAAATAGCTCAAAAAATAAGGAAATGTGTTATTTTAGAGGATCGTATATTTCAAAATAGTTTACTTCAAAATAAACCAAGTAAACCCAATGATAAAATTAGTCGTTACTTTGAAGACCCGTATCAAAGACACTTCAAATGATTTTTCTGCCCGACTGCATAAAATCGTCTTTAAATAGCCCAAAAAATAAGGAAATGTGTTATTTTAGAGGATCGTATATTTCAAAATAGTTTACTTCAAAATAAACCAAGTAAACCCAATGATAAAATTAGTCGTTACTTTGAAGACCCGTATCAAAGACACTTCAAATGATTTTTCTGCCCGACTGCATAAAATCGTCTTTAAATAGCCCAAAAAATAAGGAAATGTGTTATTTTAGAGGATCGTATATTTCAAAATAGTTTACTTCAAAATAAACCAAGTAAACCCAATGATAAAATTAGTCGTTACTTTGAAGACCCGTATCAAAGACACTTCAAATGATTTTTCTGCCCGACTGCATAAAATCGTCTTTAAATAGCTCAAAAAATAAGGAAATGTGTTATTTTAGAGGATCGTATATTTCAAAATAGTTTACTTCAAAATAAACCAAGTAAACCCAATGATAAAATTAGTCGTTACTTTGAAGACCCGTATCAAAGACACTTCAAATGATTTTTCTGCCCGACTGCATAAAATCGTCTTTAAATAGCCCAAAAAATAAGGAAATGTGTTATTTTAGAGGATCGTATATTTCAAAATAGTTTACTTCAAAATAAACCAAGTAAACCCAATGATAAAATTAGTCGTTACTTTGAAGACCCGTATCAAAGACACTTCAAATGATTTTTCTGCCCGACTGCATAAAATCGTCTTTAAATAGCTCAAAAAATAAGGAAATGTGTTATTTTAGAGGATCGTATATTTCAAAATAGTTTACTTCAAAATAAACCAAGTAAACCCAATGATAAAATTAGTCGTTACTTTGAAGACCCGTATCAAAGACACTTCAAATGATTTTTCTGCCCGACTGCATAAAATCGTCTTTAAATAGCCCAAAAAATAAGGAAATGTGTTATTTTAGAGGATCGTATATTTCAAAATAGTTTACTTCAAAATAAACCAAGTAAACCCAATGATAAAATTAGTCGTTACTTTGAAGACCCGTATCAAAGACACTTCAAATGATTTTTCTGCCCGACTGCATAAAATCGTCTTTAAATAGCCCAAAAAATAAGGAAATGTGTTATTTTAGAGGATCGTATATTTCAAAATAGTTTACTTCAAAATAAACCAAGTAAACCCAATGATAAAATTAGTCGTTACTTTGAAGACCCGTATCAAAGACACTTCAAATGATTTTTCTGCCCGACTGCATAAAATCGTCTTTAAATAGCTCAAAAAATAAGGAAATGTGTTATTTTAGAGGATCGTATATTTCAAAATAGTTTACTTCAAAATAAACCAAGTAAACCCAATGATAAAATTAGTCGTTACTTTGAAGACCCGTAGCAAAGACACTTCAAATGATTTTTCTGCCCGACTGCATAAAATCGTCTTTAAATAGCCCAAAAAATAAGGAAATGTGTTATTTTAGAGGATCGTATATTTCAAAATAGTTTACTTCAAAATAAACCAAGTAAACCCAATGATAAAATTAGTCGTTACTTTGAAGACCCGTATCAAAGACACTTCAAATGATTTTTCTGCCCGACTGCATAAAATCGTCTTTAAATAGCCCAAAAAATAAGGAAATGTGTTATTTTAGAGGATCGTATATTTCAAAATAGTTTACTTCAAAATAAACCAAGTAAACCCAATGATAAAATTAGTCGTTACTTTGAAGACCCGTATCAAAGACACTTCAAATGATTTTTCTGCCCGACTGCATAAAATCGTCTTTAAATAGCTCAAAAAATAAGGAAATGTGTTATTTTAGAGGATCGTATATTTCAAAATAGTTTACTTCAAAATAAACCAAGTAAACCCAATGATAAAATTAGTCGTTACTTTGAAGACCCGTATCAAAGACACTTCAAATGATTTTTCTGCCCGACTGCATAAAATCGTCTTTAAATAGCTCAAAAAATAAGGAAATGTGTTATTTTAGAGGATCGTATATTTCAAAATAGTTTACTTCAAAATAAACCAAGTAAACCCAATGATAAAATTAGTCGTTACTTTGAAGACCCGTATCAAAGACACTTCAAATGATTTTTCTGCCCGACTGCATAAAATCGTCTTTAAATAGCTCAAAAAATAAGGAAATGTGTTATTTTAGAGGATCGTATATTTCAAAATAGTTTACTTCAAAATAAACCAAGTAAACCCAATGATAAAATTAGTCGTTACTTTGAAGACCCGTATCAAAGACACTTCAAATGATTTTTCTGCCCGACTGCATAAAATCGTCTTTAAATAGCCAAAAAATAAGGAAATGTGTTATTTTAGAGGATCGTATATTTCAAAATAGTTTACTTCAAAATAAACCAAGTAAACCCAATGATAAAATTAGTCGTTACTTTGAAGACCCGTATCAAAGACACTTCAAATGATTTTTCTGCCCGACTGCATAAAATCGTCTTTAAATAGCCCAAAAAATAAGGAAATGTGTTATTTTAGAGGATCGTATATTTCAAAATAGTTTACTTCAAAATAAACCAAGTAAACCCAATGATAAAATTAGTCGTTACTTTGAAGACCCGTATCAAAGACACTTCAAATGATTTTTCTGCCCGACTGCATAAAATCGTCTTTAAATAGCTCAAAAAATAAGGAAATGTGTTATTTTAGAGGATCGTATATTTCAAAATAGTTTACTTCAAAATAAACCAAGTAAACCCAATGATAAAATTAGTCGTTACTTTGAAGACCCGTAGCAAAGACACTTCAAATGATTTTTCTGCCCGACTGCATAAAATCGTCTTTAAATAGCTCCAAAAATAAGGAAATGTGTTATTTTAGAGGATCGTATATTTCAAAATAGTTTACTTCAAAATAAACCAAGTAAACCCAATGATAAAATTAGTCGTTACTTTGAAGACCCGTATCAAAGACACTTCAAATGATTTTTCTGCCCGACTGCATAAAATCGTCTTTAAATAGCCCAAAAAATAAGGAAATGTGTTATTTTAGAGGATCGTATATTTCAAAATAGTTTACTTCAAAATAAACCAAGTAAACCCAATGATAAAATTAGTCGTTACTTTGAAGACCCGTATCAAAGACACTTCAAATGATTTTTCTGCCCGACTGCATAAAATCGTCTTTAAATAGCTCAAAAAATAAGGAAATGTGTTATTTTAGAGGATCGTATATTTCAAAATAGTTTACTTCAAAATAAACCAAGTAAACCCAATGATAAAATTAGTCGTTACTTTGAAGACCCGTATCAAAGAAACTTCAAATGATTTTTCTGCCCGACTGCATAAAATCGTCTTTAAATAGCTCAAAAAATAAGGAAATGTGTTATTTTAGAGGATCGTATATTTCAAAATAGTTTACTTCAAAATAAACCAAGTAAACCCAATGATAAAATTAGTCGTTACTTTGAAGACCCGTATCAAAGACACTTCAAATGATTTTTCTGCCCGACTGCATAAAATCGTCTTTAAATAGCCCAAAAATAAGGAAATGTGTTATTTTAGAGGATCGTATATTTCAAAATAGTTTACTTCAAAATAAACCAAGTAAACCCAATGATAAAATTAGTCGTTACTTTGAAGACCCGTATCAAAGACACTTCAAATGATTTTTCTGCCCGACTGCATAAAATCGTCTTTAAATAGCTCAAAAAATAAGGAAATGTGTTATTTTAGAGGATCGTATATTTCAAAATAGTTTACTTCAAAATAAACCAAGTAAACCCAATGATAAAATTAGTCGTTACTTTGAAGACCCGTATCAAAGACACTTCAAATGATTTTTCTGCCCGACTGCATAAAATCGTCTTTAAATAGCCAAAAAATAAGGAAATGTGTTATTTTAGAGGATCGTATATTTCAAAATAGTTTACTTCAAAATAAACCAAGTAAACCCAATGATAAAATTAGTCGTTACTTTGAAGACCCGTATCAAAGACACTTCAAATGATTTTTCTGCCCGACTGCATAAAATCGTCTTTAAATAGCCCAAAAAATAAGGAAATGTGTTATTTTAGAGGATCGTATATTTCAAAATAGTTTACTTCAAAATAAACCAAGTAAACCCAATGATAAAATTAGTCGTTACTTTGAAGACCCGTATCAAAGACACTTCAAATGATTTTTCTGCCCGACTGCATAAAATCGTCTTTAAATAGCTCAAAAAATAAGGAAATGTGTTATTTTAGAGGATCGTATATTTCAAAATAGTTTACTTCAAAATAAACCAAGTAAACCCAATGATAAAATTAGTCGTTACTTTGAAGACCCGTACAAAGACACTTCAAATGATTTTTCTGCCCGACTGCATAAAATCGTCTTTAAATAGCCCAAAAAATAAGGAAATGTGTTATTTTAGAGGATCGTATATTTCAAAATAGTTTACTTCAAAATAAACCAAGTAAACCCAATGATAAAATTAGTCGTTACTTTGAAGACCCGTATCAAAGACACTTCAAATGATTTTTCTGCCCGACTGCATAAAATCGTCTTTAAATAGCTCAAAAAATAAGGAAATGTGTTATTTTAGAGGATCGTATATTTCAAAATAGTTTACTTCAAAATAAACCAAGTAAACCCAATGATAAAATTAGTCGTTACTTTGAAGACCCGTATCAAAGACACTTCAAATGATTTTTCTGCCCGACTGCATAAAATCGTCTTTAAATAGCCCAAAAAATAAGGAAATGTGTTATTTTAGAGGATCGTATATTTCAAAATAGTTTACTTCAAAATAAACCAAGTAAACCCAATGATAAAATTAGTCGTTACTTTGAAGACCCGTATCAAAGACACTTCAAATGATTTTTCTGCCCGACTGCATAAAATCGTCTTTAAATAGCTCAAAAAATAAGGAAATGTGTTATTTTAGAGGATCGTATATTTCAAAATAGTTTACTTCAAAATAAACCAAGTAAACCCAATGATAAAATTAGTCGTTACTTTGAAGACCCGTATCAAAGACACTTCAAATGATTTTTCTGCCCGACTGCATAAAATCGTCTTTAAATAGCTCAAAAAATAAGGAAATGTGTTATTTTAGAGGATCGTATATTTCAAAATAGTTTACTTCAAAATAAACCAAGTAAACCCAATGATAAAATTAGTCGTTACTTTGAAGACCAGTATCAAAGAAACTTCAAATGATTTTTCTGCCCGACTGCATAAAATCGTCTTTAAATAGCTCAAAAAATAAGGAAATGTGTTATTTTAGAGGATCGTATATTTCAAAATAGTTTACTTCAAAATAAACCAAGTAAACCCAATGATAAAATTAGTCGTTACTTTGAAGACCCGTATCAAGAGAAACTTCAAATGATTTTTCTGCCCGACTGCATAAAATCGTCTTTAAATAGCTCAAAAAATAAGGAAATGTGTTATTTTAGAGGATCGTATATTTCAAAATAGTTTACTTCAAAATAAACCAAGTAAACCCAATGATAAAATTAGTCGTTACTTTGAAGACCCGTAGCAAAGACACTTCAAATGATTTTTCTGCCCGACTGCATAAAATCGTCTTTAAATAGCCAAAAAATAAGGAAATGTGTTATTTTAGAGGATCGTATATTTCAAAATAGTTTACTTCAAAATAAACCAAGTAAACCCAATGATAAAATTAGTCGTTACTTTGAAGACCCGTATCAAAGACACTTCAAATGATTTTTCTGCCCGACTGCATAAAATCGTCTTTAAATAGCTCAAAAAAATAAGGAAATGTGTTATTTTAGAGGATCGTATATTTCAAAATAGTTTACTTCAAAATAAACCAAGTAAACCCAATGATAAAATTAGTCGTTACTTTGAAGACCCGTATCAAAGACACTTCAAATGATTTTTCTGCCCGACTGCATAAAATCGTCTTTAAATAGCTCAAAAAATAAGGAAATGTGTTATTTTAGAGGATCGTATATTTCAAAATAGTTTACTTCAAAATAAACCAAGTAAACCCAATGATAAAATTAGTCGTTACTTTGAAGACCCGTATCAAAGACACTTCAAATGATTTTTCTGCCCGACTGCATAAAATCGTCTTTAAATAGCTCAAAAAATAAGGAAATGTGTTATTTTAGAGGATCGTATATTTCAAAATAGTTTACTTCAAAATAAACCAAGTAAACCCAATGATAAAATTAGTCGTTACTTTGAAGACCCGTAGCAAAGACACTTCAAATGATTTTTCTGCCCGACTGCATAAAATCGTCTTTAAATAGCCCAAAAAATAAGGAAATGTGTTATTTTAGAGGATCGTATATTTCAAAATAGTTTACTTCAAAATAAACCAAGTAAACCCAATGATAAAATTAGTCGTTACTTTGAAGACCCGTAGCAAAGACACTTCAAATGATTTTTCTGCCCGACTGCATAAAATCGTCTTTAAATAGCCCAAAAAATAAGGAAATGTGTTATTTTAGAGGATCGTATATTTCAAAATAGTTTACTTCAAAATAAACCAAGTAAACCCAATGATAAAATTAGTCGTTACTTTGAAGACCCGTATCAAAGACACTTCAAATGATTTTTCTGCCCGACTGCATAAAATCGTCTTTAAATAGCTCAAAAAATAAGGAAATGTGTTATTTTAGAGGATCGTATATTTCAAAATAGTTTACTTCAAAATAAACCAAGTAAACCCAATGATAAAATTAGTCGTTACTTTGAAGACCCGTATCAAAGAACTTCAAATGATTTTTCTGCCCGACTGCATAAAATCGTCTTTAAATAGCTCAAAAAAATAAGGAAATGTGTTATTTTAGAGGATCGTATATTTCAAAATAGTTTACTTCAAAATAAACCAAGTAAACCCAATGATAAAATTAGTCGTTACTTTGAAGACCGTATCAAAGACACTTCAAATGATTTTTCTGCCCGACTGCATAAAATCGTCTTTAAATAGCCAAAAAATAAGGAAATGTGTTATTTTAGAGGATCGTATATTTCAAAATAGTTTACTTCAAAATAAACCAAGTAAACCCAATGATAAAATTAGTCGTTACTTTGAAGACCCGTATCAAAGACACTTCAAATGATTTTTCTGCCCGACTGCATAAAATCGTCTTTAAATAGCTCAAAAAATAAGGAAATGTGTTATTTTAGAGGATCGTATATTTCAAAATAGTTTACTTCAAAATAAACCAAGTAAACCCAATGATAAAATTAGTCGTTACTTTGAAGACCCGTATCAAAGACACTTCAAATGATTTTTCTGCCCGACTGCATAAAATCGTCTTTAAATAGCCCAAAAAATAAGGAAATGTGTTATTTTAGAGGATCGTATATTTCAAAATAGTTTACTTCAAAATAAACCAAGTAAACCCAATGATAAAATTAGTCGTTACTTTGAAGACCCGTATCAAAGAAACTTCAAATGATTTTTCTGCCCGACTGCATAAAATCGTCTTTAAATAGCTCAAAAAATAAGGAAATGTGTTATTTTAGAGGATCGTATATTTCAAAATAGTTTACTTCAAAATAAACCAAGTAAACCCAATGATAAAATTAGTCGTTACTTTGAAGACCCGTATCAAAGACACTTCAAATGATTTTTCTGCCCGACTGCATAAAATCGTCTTTAAATAGCTCAAAAAATAAGGAAATGTGTTATTTTAGAGGATCGTATATTTCAAAATAGTTTACTTCAAAATAAACCAAGTAAACCCAATGATAAAATTAGTCGTTACTTTGAAGACCCGTATCAAAGACACTTCAAATGATTTTTCTGCCCGACTGCATAAAATCGTCTTTAAATAGCTCAAAAAATAAGGAAATGTGTTATTTTAGAGGATCGTATATTTCAAAATAGTTTACTTCAAAATAAACCAAGTAAACCCAATGATAAAATTAGTCGTTACTTTGAAGACCCGTATCAAAGACACTTCAAATGATTTTTCTGCCCGACTGCATAAAATCGTCTTTAAATAGCCAAAAAATAAGGAAATGTGTTATTTTAGAGGATCGTATATTTCAAAATAGTTTACTTCAAAATAAACCAAGTAAACCCAATGATAAAATTAGTCGTTACTTTGAAGACCCGTATCAAAGACACTTCAAATGATTTTTCTGCCCGACTGCATAAAATCGTCTTTAAATAGCTCAAAAAATAAGGAAATGTGTTATTTTAGAGGATCGTATATTTCAAAATAGTTTACTTCAAAATAAACCAAGTAAACCCAATGATAAAATTAGTCGTTACTTTGAAGACCCGTATCAAAGACACTTCAAATGATTTTTCTGCCCGACTGCATAAAATCGTCTTTAAATAGCTCAAAAAATAAGGAAATGTGTTATTTTAGAGGATCGTATATTTCAAAATAGTTTACTTCAAAAAAACCAAGTAAACCCAATGATAAAATTAGTCGTTACTTTGAAGACCCGTATCAAAGACACTTCAAATGATTTTTCTGCCCGACTGCATAAAATCGTCTTTAAATAGCCCAAAAAATAAGGAAATGTGTTATTTTAGAGGATCGTATATTTCAAAATAGTTTACTTCAAAATAAACCAAGTAAACCCAATGATAAAATTAGTCGTTACTTTGAAGACCCGTATCAAAGACACTTCAAATGATTTTTCTGCCCGACTGCATAAAATCGTCTTTAAATAGCTCAAAAAATAAGGAAATGTGTTATTTTAGAGGATCGTATATTTCAAAATAGTTTACTTCAAAATAAACCAAGTAAACCCAATGATAAAATTAGTCGTTACTTTGAAGACCCGTATCAAAGACACTTCAAATGATTTTTCTGCCCGACTGCATAAAATCGTCTTAAAATAGCTCAAAAAATAAGGAAATGTGTTATTTTAGAGGATCGTATATTTCAAAATAGTTTACTTCAAAATAAACCAAGTAAACCCAATGATAAAATTAGTCGTTACTTTGAAGACCAGTATCAAAGAAACTACAAATGATTTTTCTGCCCGACTGCATAAAATCGTCTTTAAATAGCTCAAAAAATAAGGAAATGTGTTATTTTAGAGGATCGTATATTTCAAAATAGTTTACTTCAAAATAAACCAAGTAAACCCAATGATAAAATTAGTCGTTACTTTGAAGACCCGTATCAAAGACACTTCAAATGATTTTTCTGCCCGACTGCATAAAATCGTCTTTAAATAGCCAAAAAATAAGGAAATGTGTTATTTTAGAGGATCGTATATTTCAAAATAGTTTACTTCAAAATAAACCAAGTAAACCCAATGATAAAATTAGTCGTTACTTTGAAGACCCGTATCAAAGACACTTCAAATGATTTTTCTGCCCGACTGCATAAAATCGTCTTTAAATAGCTCAAAAAATAAGGAAATGTGTTATTTTAGAGGATCGTATATTTCAAAATAGTTTACTTCAAAATAAACCAAGTAAACCCAATGATAAAATTAGTCGTTACTTTGAAGACCCGTATCAAAGACACTTCAAATGATTTTTCTGCCCGACTGCATAAAATCGTCTTTAAATAGCTCAAAAAATAAGGAAATGTGTTATTTTAGAGGATCGTATATTTCAAAATAGTTTACTTCAAAATAAACCAAGTAAACCCAATGATAAAATTAGTCGTTACTTTGAAGACCCGTATCAAAGAAACTTCAAATGATTTTTCTGCCCGACTGCATAAAATCGTCTTTAAATAGCTCAAAAAATAAGGAAATGTGTTATTTTAGAGGATCGTATATTTCAAAATAGTTTACTTCAAAATAAACCAAGTAAACCCAATGATAAAATTAGTCGTTACTTTGAAGACCCGTAGCAAAGACACTTCAAATGATTTTTCTGCCCGACTGCATAAAATCGTCTTTAAATAGCCCAAAAAATAAGGAAATGTGTTATTTTAGAGGATCGTATATTTCAAAATAGTTTACTTCAAAATAAACCAAGTAAAACCAATGATAAAATTAGTCGTTACTTGAAAACTTTCAAGTACCCATAGTATCTTAGACCGACAAAGACATTCAATGATTTTTCTGCCCGACTGCATAAAATCGTCTTAAAAGCCCAAAAATAAGGAAATGTGTTATTTTAGAGGATCGTATATTTCAAAATAGTTTACTTCAAAATAAACCAAGTAAACCCAATGATAAAATTAGTCGTTACTTTGAAGACCCGTAGCAAAGACACTTCAAATGTTTTCTGCCCGACTGCATAAAATCGTCTTTAAATAGCCCAAAAAATAAGGAAATGTGTTATTTTAGAGGATCGTATATTTCAAAATAGTTTACTTCAAAATAAACCAAGTAAACCCAATGATAAAATTAGTCGTTACTTTGAAGACCGTATCAAAGACACTTCAAATGATTTTTCTGCCCGACTGCATAAAATCGTCTTTAAATAGCTCAAAAAATAAGGAAATGTGTTATTTTAGAGGATCGTATATTTCAAAATAGTTTACTTCAAAATAAACCAAGTAAACCCAATGATAAAATTAGTCGTTACTTTGAAGACCCGTATCAAAGACACTTCAAATGATTTTTCTGCCCGACTGCATAAAATCGTCTTTAAATAGCCCAAAAAATAAGGAAATGTGTTATTTTAGAGGATCGTATATTTCAAAATAGTTTACTTCAAAATAAACCAAGTAAACCCAATGATAAAATTAGTCGTTACTTTGAAGACCGTATCAAAGAAACTTCAAATGATTTTTCTGCCCGACTGCATAAAATCGTCTTTAAATAGCCAAAAAATAAGGAAATGTGTTATTTTAGAGGATCGTATATTTCAAAATAGTTTACTTCAAAATAAACCAAGTAAACCCAATGATAAAATTAGTCGTTACTTTGAAGACCAGTATCAGAGAAACTACAAATGATTTTCTGCCCGACTGCATAAAATCGTCTTTAAATAGCTCAAAAAATAAGGAAATGTGTTATTTTAGAGGATCGTATATTTCAAAATAGTTTACTTCAAAATAAACCAAGTAAACCCAATGATAAAATTAGTCGTTACTTTGAAGACCCGTAGCAAAGACAATTCAAATGATTTTTCTGCCCGACTGCATAAAATCGTCTTTAAATAGCCAAAAAATAAGGAAATGTGTTATTTTAGAGGATCGTATATTTCAAAATAGTTTACTTCAAAATAAACCAAGTAAACCCAATGATAAAATTAGTCGTTACTTTGAAGACCCGTATCAAAGACACTTCAAATGATTTTTCTGCCCGACTGCATAAAATCGTCTTTAAATAGCTCAAAAAATAAGGAAATGTGTTATTTTAGAGGATCGTATATTTCAAAATAGTTTACTTCAAAATAAACCAAGTAAACCCAATGATAAAATTAGTCGTTACTTTGAAGACCCGTATCAAAGAAACTTCAAATGATTTTCTGCCCGACTGCATAAAATCGTCTTTAAATAGCTCAAAAAATAAGGAAATGTGTTATTTTAGAGGATCGTATATTTCAAAATAGTTTACTTCAAAATAAACCAAGTAAACCCAATGATAAAATTAGTCGTTACTTTGAAGACCCGTATCAAAGAAACTACAAATGATTTTTCTGCCCGACTGCATAAATCGTCTTTAAATAGCTCAAAAAATAAGGAAATGTGTTATTTTAGAGGATCGTATATTTCAAAATAGTTTACTTCAAAATAAACCAAGTAAACCCAATGATAAAATTAGTCGTTACTTTGAAGACCGTATCAAAGAACTTCAAATGATTTTTCTGCCCGACTGCATAAAATCGTCTTTAAATAGCCAAAAAATAAGGAAATGTGTTATTTTAGAGGATCGTATATTTCAAAATAGTTTACTTCAAAATAAACCAAGTAAACCCAATGATAAAATTAGTCGTTACTTTGAAGACCCGTAGCAAAGACACTTCAAATGATTTTTCTGCCCGACTGCATAAAATCGTCTTAAATAGCCAAAAAATAAGGAAATGTGTTATTTTAGAGGATCGTATATTTCAAAATAGTTTACTTCAAAATAAACCAAGTAAACCCAATGATAAAATTAGTCGTTACTTTGAAGACCCGTAGCAAAGACACTCAAATGATTTTTCTGCCCGACTGCATAAAATCGTCTTTAAATAGCTCAAAAAATAAGGAAATGTGTTATTTTAGAGGATCGTATATTTCAAAATAGTTTACTTCAAAATAAACCAAGTAAACCCAATGATAAAATTAGTCGTTACTTTGAAGACCAGTATAAGAGACACTACAAATGATTTTTCTGCCCGACTGCATAAAATCGTCTTTAAATAGCTCAAAAAATAAGGAAATGTGTTATTTTAGAGGATCGTATATTTCAAAATAGTTTACTTCAAAATAAACCAAGTAAACCCAATGATAAAATTAGTCGTTACTTTGAAGACCAGTATCAAAGACACTTCAAATGATTTTTCTGCCCGACTGCATAAAATCGTCTTTAAATAGCTCAAAAAATAAGGAAATGTGTTATTTTAGAGGATCGTATATTTCAAAATAGTTTACTTCAAAATAAACCAAGTAAACCCAATGATAAAATTAGTCGTTACTTTGAAGACCCGTATCAAAGAACACTACAAATGATTTTTCTGCCCGACTGCATAAAATCGTCTTTAAATAGCCAAAAAATAAGGAAATGTGTTATTTAGAGGATCGTATATTTCAAAATAGTTTACTTCAAAATAAACCAAGTAAACCCAATGATAAAATTAGTCGTTACTTTGAAGACCAGTAGCAAAGACACTTCAAATGATTTTCTGCCCGACTGCATAAAATCGTCTTTAAATAGCTCAAAAAATAAGGAAATGTGTTATTTTAGAGGATCGTATATTTCAAAATAGTTTACTTCAAAATAAACCAAGTAAACCCAATGATAAAATTAGTCGTTACTTTGAAGACCGTATCAAAGACACTTCAAATGATTTTCTGCCCGACTGCATAAAATCGTCTTTAAATAGCTCAAAAAATAAGGAAATGTGTTATTTTAGAGGATCGTATATTTCAAAATAGTTTACTTCAAAATAAACAAAGTAAACCCAAT
>JAUANT010000163.1:0-33094 GCA_030770115.1 Daphnia galeata | reverse complement strand
ATATGGTATTTGTTTTTAATTTTTACAAAAACACATTTGTGGGGACTCCCTTATTCTAAATTAGCAATAATTTTATGCTATTTGTTCTTCAAAATCCCATAGTAAGGTCATAAAGTTTGGAAAAAATTGAACCAAAATTTCAAGGAGATTATGATGGATCTTGATGATCTTCGAGGTGATGCTACTCATAAAATCTATGGTATTTGTTTTTAATTTTTACAAAAACACATTTGTTGGGGACTCCTTATTCTAAATTTGCAATAATTTTATGCTATTTGTTCTTCAAAATCCCATATTAAGGTCACAAAGTTTGGAAAAAAGTTGAACCAAAATTTCAAGGAGCTTATGATGGATCTTGATGATCTTCGAGGTAATGCTACTCATAAAATCTATGGTATTTGTTTTTAATTTTTAGAAAAACACATTTGTTGGGGACTCCCTTATTCTAAATTTGCAATAATTTTATGCTATTTGTTCTTCAAAATCCCATATTAAGGTCACAAAGTTTGGAAAAAGTTGAACCTAAATTTCAAGGAGCTTATGATGGATCTTGATGATCTTCGAGGTGATGCTACTCATAAAATCTATGGTATTTGTTTTTAATTTTTACAAAAACATATTTGTGGGGACTCCCTTATTCTAAATTAGCAATAATTTTATGCTATTTGTTCTTCAAAATCCCATAGTAAGGTCACAAAGTTTGGAAAAAGTTATGAGCTTATGATGGATCTTGGTGATCTTGGAGGTGATGCTACTTATAAAATCTATGGTATTTGTTTTTTAATTTTTACAAAAACACATTTGTGGGAACTCCCTTATTCTAAATTAGCAATAATTTTATGCTATTTGTTCTTCAAAATCCCATAGTAAGGTCATAAAATTTGGAAAAAGTTGAACCAAAATTTCAAGGAGCTTATGATGGATCTTGATGATCTTCGAGGTGATGCTACTCATAAAATCTATGGTATTTGTTTTTAATTTTTACAAAAACACATTTGTGGGGACTCCCTTATTCTAAATTTGCAATAATTTTATGCTATTTGTTCTTCAAAATCCCATATTAAGGTCACAAAGTTTGGAAAAAGTTGAACCAAAATTTCAAGGAGCTTATGATGGATCTTGATGATCTCCGAGGTGATGCTACTCATAAAATCTATGGTATTTGTTTTAAATTTTTACAAAAACACATTAGTGGGGACTCCCTTATTCTAAATTAGCAATAATTTTATGCTATTTGTTCTTCAAAATCCCATAGTAAGGTCACAAAGTTTGGAAAAAGTTGAACCAAAATTTCAAGGAGCTTATGATGGATCTTGATGATCTCCGAGGTGATGCTACTCATAAAATCTATGGTATTTGTTTTAAATTTTTACAAAAAACACATTACTGGGGACTACCTTATTCTAAATTAGCAATAATTTTATGCTATTTGTTCTTCAAAATCCCATAGTAAGGTCACAAAGTTTGGAAAAAGTTGAACCAAAATTTCAAGGAGCTTATGATGGATCTTGATGATCTTCGAGGTGATGCTACTCATAAAATCTATGGTATTTGTTTTTAATTTTTACAAAAACACATTTGTGGGGACTCCCTTATTCTAAATTAGCAATAATTTTATGCTATTTGTTCTTCAAAATCCCATAGTAAGGTCACAAAGTTTGGAAAAAGTTGAACCAAAATTTCAAGGAGCTTATGATGGATCTTGATGATCTTCGAGGTAATGCTACTCATAAAATCTATGGTATTTGTTTTTAATTTTTAGAAAAACACTTTTGTTGGGACTCCCTTATTCTAAATTAGCAATAATTTTATGCTATTTGTTCTTCAAAATCCCATAGTAAGGTCACAAAGTTTGGAAAAAATTGAACCAAAATTTCAAGGAGCTTATTATGGATCTTGATGATCTTCGAGGTGATGCTACTCATAAAATCTATGGTATTTGTTTTTAACTTTTACAAAAACACATTTGTGGGGACTCCCTTATTCTAAATTTGCAATAATTTTATGCTATTTGTTCTTCAAAATCCCATAGTAAGGTCACAAAGTTTGGAAAAAGTTATGAGCTTATGATGGATCTTGGTGATCTTCGAGGTGATGCTACTTATAAAATCTATGGTATTTGTTTTTAATTTTTAGAAAAACACATTTGTGGGGACTCCCTTATTCTAAATTAGCAATAATTTTATGCTATTTGTTCTTCAAAATCCCATAGTAAGGTCACAAAGTTTGGAAAAAGTTATGAGCTTATGATGGATCTTGGTGATCTTCGAGGTGATTCTACTTATAAAATCTGTGGTATTTGTTTTTAATTTTTAGAAAAACACATTTGTGGGGACTCCCTTATTCTAAATTAGCAATAATTTTATGCTATTTGTTCTTCAAAATCCCATAGTAAGGTCACAAAGTTTGGAAAAAGTTATGAGCTTATGATGGATCTTGGTGATCTTGGAGGTGATGCTACTTATAAAATCTATGGTATTTGTTTTTTAATTTTTACAAAAACATATTTGTGGGGACTCTCTTATTCTAAATTAGCAATAATTTTATGCTATTTGTTCTTCAAAATCCCATAGTAAGGTCACAAAGTTTGGAAAAAGTTATGAGCTTATGATGGATCTTGGTGATCTTCGAGGTGATGCTACTTATAAAATCTATGGTATTTGTTTTTAATTTTTACAAAAACAAATTTGTGGGGACTCCCTTATTCTAAATTAGCAATAATTTTATGCTATTTGTTCTTCAAAATCCCATAGTAAGGTCATAAAGTTTGGAAAAAGTTGAACCAAAATTTCAAGGAGCTTATGATGGATCTTGATGATCTTCGAGGTAATGCTACTCATAAAATCTATGGTATTTGTTTTTAATTTTTACAAAAACACATTTGTGGGGACTCTCTTATTCTAAATTTGCAATAATTTTATGCTATTTGTTCTTCAAAATCCCATATTAAGGTCACAAAGTTTGGAAAAAGTTGAACCAAAATTTCAAGGAGCTTATGATGGATCTTGATGATCTTCGAGGTGATGCTACTCATAAAATCTATAGTATTTGTTTTTAATTTTTAGAAAAACACATTTGTTGGGACTCCCTTATTCTAAATTTGCAATAATTTTATGCTATTTGTTCTTCAAAATCCCATATTAAGGTCACAAAGTTTGGAAAAAGTTGAACCAAAATTTCAAGGAGCTTATGATGGATCTTGATGATCTTCGAGGTGATGCTACTCATAAAATCTATGGTATTTGTTTTTAATTTTTACAAAAACACATTTGTGGGGACTCCCTTATTCTAAATTAGCAATAATTTTATGCTATTTGTTCTTCAAAATCCCATAGTAAGGTCACAAAGTTTTGAAAAAGTTATGAGCTTATGATGGATCTTGGTGATCTTCGAGGTGATGCTACTTATAAAATCTGTGGTATTTGTTTTTAATTTTTAGAAAAACACATTTGTGGGGACTCCCTTATTCTAAATTAGCAATAATTTTATGCTATTTGTTCTTCAAAATCCCATAGTAAGGTCATAAAGTTTGGAAAAAAATGAACCAAAATTTCAAGGAGATTATGATGGATCTTGATGATCTTCGAGGTGATGCTACTCATAAAATCTATGGTATTTGTTTTTAATTTTTACAAAAACACATTTGTTGGGACTCTCTTATTCTAAATTTGCAATAATTTTATGCTATTTGTTCTTTAAAATCCCATATTAAGGTCACAAAGTTTGGAAAAAAGTTGAACCAAAATTTCAAGGAGCTTATGATGGATCTTGATGATCTTCGAGGTAATGCTACTCATAAAATCTATGGTATTTGTTTTTAATTTTTAGAAAAACACATTTGTTGGGACTCCCTTATTCTAAATTAGCAATAATTTTATGCTATTTGTTCTTCAAAATCCCATATTAAGGTCACAAAGTTTGGAAAAAGTTGAACCTAAATTTCAAGGAGCTTATGATGGATCTTGATGATCTTCGAGGTGATGCTACTCATAAAATCTATGGTATTTGTTTTTCATTTTTACAAAAACATATTTGTGGGGACTCTCTTATTCTAAATTAGCAATAATTTTATGCTATTTGTTCTTCAAAATCCCATAGTAAGGTCACAAAGTTTGGAAAAAGTTATGAGCTTATGATGGATCTTGGTGATCTTCGAGGTGATGCTACTTATAAAATCTATGGTATTTGTTTTTAATTTTTACAAAAACACATTTGTGGGAACTCCCTTATTCTAAATTAGCAATAATTTTATGCTATTTGTTCTTCAAAATCCCATAGTAAGGTCATAAAGTTTGGAAAAAGTTGAACCAAAATTTCAAGGAGCTTATGATGGATCTTGATGATCTTCGAGGTGATGCTACTCATAAAATCTATGGTATTTGTTTTTAATTTTTACAAAAACACATTTGTGGGGACTCCCTTATTCTAAATTAGCAATAATTTTATGCTATTTGTTCTTCAAAATCCCATAGTAAGGTCACAAAGTTTGGAAAAAGTTATGAGCTTATGATGGATCTTGGTGATCTTCGAGGTGATTCTACTTATAAAATCTGTGGTATTTGTTTTTAATTTTTAGAAAAACACATTTGTGGGGACTCCCTTATTCTAAATTAGCAATAATTTTATGCTATTTGTTCTTCAAAATCCCATAGTAAGGTCATAAAGTTTGGAAAAAAATGAACCAAAATTTCAAGGAGATTATGATGGATCTTGATGATCTTCGAGGTGATGCTACTCATAAAATCTATGGTATTTGTTTTTAATTTTTACAAAAACACATTTGTTGGGACTCTCTTATTCTAAATTTGCAATAATTTTATGCTATTTGTTCTTCAAAATCCCATATTAAGGTCACAAAGTTTGGAAAAAGTTGAACCAAAATTTCAAGGAGCTTATGATGGATCTTGATGATCTTCGAGGTAATGCTACTCATAAAATCTATGGTATTTGTTTTTAATTTTTAGAAAAACACATTTGTTGGGACTCCCTTATTCTAAATTTGCAATAATTTTATGCTATTTGTTCTTCAAAATCCCATATTAAGGTCACAAAGTTTGGAAAAAGTTGAACCTAAATTTCAAGGAGCTTATGATGGATCTTGATGATCTTCGAGGTGATGCTACTCATAAAATCTATGGTATTTGTTTTTAATTTTTACAAAAACATATTTGTGGGGACTCTCTTATTCTAAATTAGCAATAATTTTATGCTATTTGTTCTTCAAAATCCCATAGTAAGGTCACAAAGTTTGGAAAAAGTTATGAGCTTATGATGGATCTTGGTGATCTTCGAGGTGATGGTACTTATAAAATCTATGGTATTTGTTTTTAATTTTTACAAAAACAAATTTGTGGGGACTCCTTTATTCTAAATTAGCAATAATTTTATGCTATTTGTTCTTCAAAATCCCATAGTAAGGTCATAAAGTTTGGAAAAAGTTGAACCAAAATTTCAAGGAGCTTATGATGGATCTTGATGATCTTCGAGGTGATGCTACTCATAAAATCTATGGTATTTGTTTTTAATTTTTACAAAAACACATTTGTGGGGACTCCCTTATTCTAAATTAGCAATAATTTTATGCTATTTGTTCTTCAAAATCCCATAGTAAGGTCACAAAGTTTGGAAAAAGTTATGAGCTTATGATGGATCTTGGTGATCTTCGAGGTGATTCTACTTATAAAATCTGTGGTATTTGTTTTTAATTTTTAGAAAAACACATTTGTGGGGACTCCCTTATTCTAAATTAGCAATAATTTTATGCTATTTGTTCTTCAAAATCCCATAGTAAGGTCATAAAGTTTGGAAAAAAATGAACCAAAATTTCAAGGAGATTATGATGGATCTTGATGATCTTCGAGGTGATGCTACTCATAAAATCTATGGTATTTGTTTTTAATTTTTACAAAAACACATTTGTTGGGACTCTCTTATTCTAAATTTGCAATAATTTTATGCTATTTGTTCTTCAAAATCCCATATTAAGGTCACAAAGTTTGGAAAAAGTTGAACCAAAATTTCAAGGAGCTTATGATGGATCTTGATGATCTTCGAGGTAATGCTACTCATAAAATCTATGGTATTTGTTTTTAATTTTTAGAAAAACACATTTGTTGGGACTCCCTTATTCTAAATTTGCAATAATTTTATGCTATTTGTTCTTCAAAATCCCATATTAAGGTCACAAAGTTTGGAAAAAGTTGAACCTAAATTTCAAGGAGCTTATGATGGATCTTGATGATCTTCGAGGTGATGCTACTCATAAAATCTATGGTATTTGTTTTTAATTTTTACAAAAACATATTTGTGGGGACTCTCTTATTCTAAATTAGCAATAATTTTATGCTATTTGTTCTTCAAAATCCCATAGTAAGGTCACAAAGTTTGGAAAAAGTTATGAGCTTATGATGGATCTTGGTGATCTTCGAGGTGATGCTACTTATAAAATCTATGGTATTTGTTTTTAATTTTTACAAAAACAAATTTGTGGGGACTCCTTTATTCTAAATTAGCAATAATTTTATGCTATTTGTTCTTCAAAATCCCATAGTAAGGTCATAAAGTTTGGAAAAAGTTGAACCAAAATTTCAAGGAGCTTATGATGGATCTTGATGATCTCCGAGGTGATGCTACTCATAAAATCTATGGTATTTGTTTTTAATTTTTACAAAAACACATTTGTGGGGACTCCCTTATTCTAAATTAGCAATAATTTTATGCTATTTGTTCTTCAAAATCCCATAGTAAGGTCACAAAGTTTGGAAAAAGTTGAACCAAAATTTCAAGGAGCTTATGATGGATCTTGATGATCTTCGAGGTGATGCTACTCATAAAATCTATGGTATTTGTTTTTAATTTTTACAAAAACACATTTGTGGGGACTCCCTTATTCTAAATTAGCAATAATTTTATGCTATTTGTTCTTCAAAATCCCATAGTAAGGTCACAGAGTTTGGAAAAAGTTATGAGCTTATGATGGATCTTGGTGATCTTCGAGGTGATGCTACTTATAAAATCTATGGTATTTGTTTTTAATTTTTAGAAAAACACATTTGTGGGGACTCCCTTATTCTAAATTAGCAATAATTTTATGCTATTTGTTCTTCAAAATCCCATAGTAAGGTCATAAAGTTTGGAAAAAGTTGAACCAAAATTTCAAGGAGCTTATGATGGATCTTGATGATCTTCGAGGTAATGCTACTCATAAAATCTATGGTATTTGTTTTTAATTTTTACAAAAACACATTTGTGGGGACTCTCTTATTCTAAATTTGCAATAATTTTATGCTATTTGTTCTTCAAAATCCCATATTAAGGTCACAAAGTTTGGAAAAAGTTGAACCAAAATTTCAAGGAGCTTATGATGGATCTTGATGATCTTCGAGGTGATGCTACTCATAAAATCTATAGTATTTGTTTTTAATTTTTAGAAAAACACATTTGTTGGGACTCCCTTATTCTAAATTTGCAATAATTTTATGCTATTTGTTCTTCAAAATCCCATATTAAGGTCACAAAGTTTGGAAAAAGTTGAACCAAAATTTCAAGGAGCTTATGATGGATCTTGATGATCTTCGAGGTGATGCTACTCATAAAATCTATGGTATTTGTTTTTAATTTTTACAAAAACACATTTGTGGGGACTCCTTTATTCTAAATTAGCAATAATTTTATGCTATTTGTTCTTCAAAATCCCATAGTAAGGTCACAAAGTTTTGAAAAAATTATGAGCTTATGATGGATCTTGGTGATCTTCGAGGTGATGCTACTTATAAAATCTGTGGTATTTGTTTTTAATTTTTAGAAAAACACATTTGTGGGGACTCCCTTATTCTAAATTAGCAATAATTTTATGCTATTTGTTCTTCAAAATCCCATAGTAAGGTCATAAAGTTTGGAAAAAAATGAACCAAAATTTCAAGGAGATTATGATGGATCTTGATGATCTTCGAGGTGATGCTACTCATAAAATCTATGGTATTTGTTTTTAATTTTTACAAAAACACATTTGTTGGGACTCTCTTATTCTAAATTTGCAATAATTTTATGCTATTTGTTCTTTAAAATCCCATATTAAGGTCACAAAGTTTGGAAAAAGTTGAACCAAAATTTCAAGGAGCTTATGATGGATCTTGATGATCTTCGAGGTAATGCTACTCATAAAATCTATGGTATTTGTTTTTAATTTTTAGAAAAACACATTTGTTGGGACTCCCTTATTCTAAATTAGCAATAATTTTATGCTATTTGTTCTTCAAAATCCCATATTAAGGTCACAAAGTTTGGAAAAAGTTGAACCTAAATTTCAAGGAGCTTATGATGGATCTTGATGATCTTCGAGGTGATGCTACTCATAAAATCTATGGTATTTGTTTTTAATTTTTACAAAAACATATTTGTGGGGACTCTCTTATTCTAAATTAGCAATAATTTTATGCTATTTGTTCTTCAAAATCCCATAGTAAGGTCACAAAGTTTGGAAAAAGTTATGAGCTTATGATGGATCTTGGTGATCTTCGAGGTGATGCTACTTATAAAATCTATGGTATTTGTTTTTAATTTTTACAAAAACAAATTTGTAGGGACACCTTTATTCTAAATTAGCAATAATTTTATGCTATTTGTTCTTCAAAATCCCATAGTAAGGTCATAAAGTTTGGAAAAAGTTGAACCAAAATTTCAAGGAGCTTATGATGGATCTTGATGATCTTCGAGGTGATGCTACTCATAAAATCTATAGTATTTGTTTTTAATTTTTAGAAAAACACATTTGTTGGGACTCCCTTATTCTAAATTTGCAATAATTTTATGCTATTTGTTCTTCAAAATCCCATATTAAGGTCACAAAGTTTGGAAAAAGTTGAACCAAAATTTCAAGGAGCTTATGATGGATCTTGATGATCTTCGAGGTGATGCTACTCATAAAATCTATGGTATTTGTTTTTAATTTTTACAAAAACACATTTGTGGGGACTCCCTTATTCTAAATTTGCAATAATTTTATGCTATTTGTTCTTCAAAATCCCATAGTAAGGTCACAAAGTTTGGAAAAAGTTATGAGCTTATGATGGATCTTGGTGATCTTCGAGGTGATGCTACTTATAAAATCTATGGTATTTGTTTTTAATTTTTACAAAAACACATTTGTGGGAACTCCCTTATTCTAAATTAGCAATAATTTTATGCTATTTGTTCTTCAAAATCCCATAGTAAGGTCATAAAGTTTGGAAAAAGTTGAACCAAAATTTCAAGGAGCTTATGATGGATCTTGGTGATCTTCGAGGTGATGCTACTTATAAAATCTATGGTATTTGTTTTTAATTTTTACAAAAACACATTTGTGGGAACTCCCTTATTCTAAATTAGCAATAATTTTATGCTATTTGTTCTTCAAAATCCCATAGTAAGGTCATAAAGTTTGGAAAAAGTTGAACCAAAATTTCAAGGAGCTTATGATGGATCTTGATGATCTTCGAGGTGATGCTACTCATAAAATCTATGGTATTTGTTTTTAATTTTTACAAAAACACATTTGTGGGGACTCCCTTATTCTAAATTAGCAATAATTTTATGCTATTTGTTCTTCAAAATCCCATAGTAAGGTCACAAAGTTTGGAAAAAGTTATGAGCTTATGATGGATCTTGGTGATCTTCGAGGTGATGCTACTTATAAAATCTGTGGTATTTGTTTTTAATTTTTAGAAAAACACATTTGTGGGGACTCCCTTATTCTAAATTAGCAATAATTTTATGCTATTTGTTCTTCAAAATCCCATAGTAAGGTCATAAAGTTTGGAAAAAAATGAACCAAAATTTCAAGGAGATTATGATGGATCTTGATGATCTTCGAGGTGATGCTACTCATAAAATCTATGGTATTTGTTTTTAATTTTTACAAAAACACATTTGTTGGGACTCTCTTATTCTAAATTTGCAATAATTTTATGCTATTTGTTCTTTAAAATCCCATATTAAGGTCACAAAGTTTGGAAAAAGTTGAACCAAAATTTCAAGGAGCTTATGATGGATCTTGATGATCTTCGAGGTAATGCTACTCATAAAATCTATGGTATTTGTTTTTAATTTTTAGAAAAACACATTTGTTGGGACTCCCTTATTCTAAATTAGCAATAATTTTATGCTATTTGTTCTTCAAAATCCCATATTAAGGTCACAAAGTTTGGAAAAAGTTGAACCTAAATTTCAAGGAGCTTATGATGGATCTTGATGATCTTCGAGGTGATGCTACTCATAAAATCTATGGTATTTGTTTTTAATTTTTACAAAAACATATTTGTGGGGACTCTCTTATTCTAAATTAGCAATAATTTGATGCTATTTGTTCTTCAAAATCCCATGGTAAGGTCACAAAGTTTGGAAAAAGTTATGAGCTTATGATGGATCTTGGTGATCTTCGAGGTGATGCTACTTATAAAATCTATGGTATTTGTTTTTAATTTTTACAAAAACAAATTTGTGGGGACTCCTTTATTCTAAATTAGCAATAATTTTATGCTATTTGTTCTTCAAAATCCCATAGTAAGGTCATAAAGTTTGGAAAAAGTTGAACCAAAATTTCAAGGAGCTTATGATGGATCTTGATGATCTCCGAGGTGATGCTACTCATAAAATCTATGGTATTTGTTTTTAATTTTTACAAAAACACATTTGTGGGGACTCCCTTATTCTAAATTAGCAATAATTTTATGCTATTTGTTCTTCAAAATCCCATAGTAAGGTCACAAAGTTTGGAAAAAGTTGAACCAAAATTTCAAGGAGCTTATGATGGATCTTGATGATCTTCGAGGTGATGCTACTCATAAAATCTATGGTATTTGTTTTTAATTTTTACAAAAACACATTTGTGGGGACTCCCTTATTCTAAATTAGCAATAATTTTATGCTATTTGTTCTTCAAAATCCCATAGTAAGGTCACAGAGTTTGGAAAAAGTTATGAGCTTATGATGGATCTTGGTGATCTTCGAGGTGATGCTACTTATAAAATCTATGGTATTTGTTTTTAATTTTTAGAAAAACACATTTGTGGGGACTCCCTTATTCTAAATTAGCAATAATTTTATGCTATTTGTTCTTCAAAATCCCATAGTAAGGTCATAAAGTTTGGAAAAAGTTGAACCAAAATTTCAAGGAGCTTATGATGGATCTTGATGATCTTCGAGGTAATGCTACTCATAAAATCTATGGTATTTGTTTTTAATTTTTACAAAAACACATTTGTGTGGACTCTCTTATTCTAAATTTGCAATAATTTAATGCTATTTGTTCTTCAAAATCCCATATTAAGGTCACAAAGTTTGGAAAAAGTTGAACCAAAATTTCAAGGAGCTTATGATGGATCTTGATGATCTTCGAGGTGATGCTACTCATAAAATCTATAGTATTTGTTTTTAATTTTTAGAAAAACACATTTGTTGGGACTCCCTTATTCTAAATTTGCAATAATTTTATGCTATTTGTTCTTCAAAATCCCATATTAAGGTCACAAAGTTTGGAAAAAGTTGAACCAAAATTTCAAGGAGCTTATGATGGATCTTGATGATCTTCGAGGTGATGCTACTCATAAAATCTATGGTATTTGTTTTTAATTTTTACAAAAACACATTTGTGGGGACTCCCTTATTCTAAATTTGCAATAATTTTATGCTATTTGTTCTTCAAAATCCCATAGTAAGGTCACAAAGTTTGGAAAAAGTTATGAGCTTATGATGGATCTTGGTGATCTTCGAGGTGATGCTACTTATAAAATCTATCGTATTTGTTTTTAATTTTTACAAAAACACATTTGTGGGAACTCCCTTATTCTAAATTAGCAATAATTTTATGCTATTTGTTCTTCAAAATCCCATAGTAAGGTCATAAAGTTTGGAAAAAGTTGAACCAAAATTTCAAGGAGCTTATGATGGATCTTGATGATCTTCGAGGTGATGCTACTCATAAAATCTATGGTATTTGTTTTTAATTTTTACAAAAACACATTTGTGGGGACTCCCTTATTCTAAATTAGCAATAATTTTATGCTATTTGTTCTTCAAAATCCCATAGTAAGGTCACAAAGTTTGGAAAAAGTTATGAGCTTATGATGGATCTTGGTGATCTTCGAGGTGATTCTACTTATAAAATCTGTGGTATTTGTTTTTAATTTTTAGAAAAACACATTTGTGGGGACTCCCTTATTCTAAATTAGCAATAATTTTATGCTATTTGTTCTTCAAAATCCCATAGTAAGGTCATAAAGTTTGGAAAAAAATGAACCAAAATTTCAAGGAGATTATGATGGATCTTGATGATCTTCGAGGTGATGCTACTCATAAAATCTATGGTATTTGTTTTTAATTTTTACAAAAACACATTTGTTGGGACTCTCTTATTCTAAATTTGCAATAATTTTATGCTATTTGTTCTTCAAAATCCCATATTAAGGTCACAAAGTTTGGAAAAAGTTGAACCAAAATTTCAAGGAGCTTATGATGGATCTTGATGATCTTCGAGGTAATGCTACTCATAAAATCTATGGTATTTGTTTTTAATTTTTAGAAAAACACATTTGTTGGGACTCCCTTATTCTAAATTAGCAATAATTTTATGCTATTTGTTCTTCAAAATCCCATATTAAGGTCACAAAGTTTGGAAAAAGTTGAACCTAAATTTCAAGGAGCTTATGATGGATCTTGATGATCTTCGAGGTGATGCTACTCATAAAATCTATGGTATTTGTTTTTAATTTTTACAAAAACATATTTGTGGGGACTCTCTTATTCTAAATTAGCAATAATTTTATGCTATTTGTTCTTCAAAATCCCATAGTAAGGTCACAAAGTTTGGAAAAAGTTATGAGCTTATGATGGATCTTGGTGATCTTCGAGGTGATGCTACTTATAAAATCTATGGTATTTGTTTTTAATTTTTACAAAAACAAATTTGTGGGGACGCCTTTATTCTAAATTAGCAATAATTTTATGCTATTTGTTCTTCAAAATCCCATAGTAAGGTCATAAAGTTTGGAAAAAGTTGAACCAAAATTTCAAGGAGCTTATGATGGATCTGGATGATCTTCGAGGTGATGCTACTCATAAAATCTATGGTATTTGTTTTTAATTTTTACAAAAACACATTTGTGGGGACTCCCTTATTCTAAATTTGCAATAATTTTATGCTATTTGTTCTTCAAAATCCCATATTAAGGTCATAAAGTTTGGAAAAAGTTGAACCTAAATTTCAAGGAGC
The DNA here is from genome assembly GCA_030770115.1 of Daphnia galeata. NCBI lineage: Eukaryota > Metazoa > Arthropoda > Branchiopoda > Diplostraca > Daphniidae > Daphnia > Daphnia galeata. The sequence continues at coordinate 19,848 of JAUANT010000163.1, read as the reverse complement.
TTATGATGGATCTTGATGATCTTCGAGGTGATGCTACTCATAAAATCTATGGTATTTGTTTTTAATTTTTACAAAAACATATTTGTGGGGACTCTCTTATTCTAAATTAGCAATAATTTTATGCTATTTGTTCTTCAAAATCCCATAGTAAGGTCACAAAGTTTGGAAAAAGTTATAAGCTTATGATGGATCTTGGTGATATTCGAGGTGATGCTACTTATTAAATCTATGGTATTTGTTTTTAATTTTTACAAAAACACATTTGTGGGGACTCCTTTATTTTAAATTAGCAATAATTTTATGATATTTGTTCTTCAAAATCCCATAGTAAGGTCATAAAGTTTGGAAAAAGTTGAACCAAAATTTCAAGGAGCTTATGATGGATCTTGATGATCTTCGAGGTGATGCTACTCATAAAATCTATGGTATTTGTTTTTAATTTTTACAAAAACACATTTGTGGGGACTCCCTTATTCTAAATTTGCAATAATTTTATGCTATTTGTTCTTCAAAATCCCATATTAAGGTCACAAAGTTTGGAAAAAGTTGAACCAAAATTTCAAGGAGCTTATGATGGATCTTGATGATCTTCGAGGTAATGCTACTCATAAAATCTATGGTATTTGTTTTTAATTTTTAGAAAAACACATTTGTTGGGACTCCCTTATTCTAAATTAGCAATAATTTTATGCTATTTGTTCTTCAAAATCCCATATTAAGGTCACAAAGTTTGGAAAAAGTTGAACCTAAATTTCAAGGAGCTTATGATGGATCTTGATGATCTTCGAGGTGATGCTACTCATAAAATCTATGGTATTTGTTTTTAATTTTTACAAAAACATATTTGTGGGGACTCTCTTATTCTAAATTAGCAATAATTTTATGCTATTTGTTCTTCAAAATCCCATAGTAAGGTCACAAAGTTTGGAAAAAGTTATGAGCTTATGATGGATCTTGGTGATCTTCGAGGTGATGCTACTTATAAAATCTATGGTATTTGTTTTTAATTTTTACAAAAACAAATTTGTGGGGACGCCTTTATTCTAAATTAGCAATAATTTTATGCTATTTGTTCTTCAAAATCCCATAGTAAGGTCATAAAGTTTGGAAAAAGTTGAACCAAAATTTCAAGGAGCTTATGATGGATCTGGATGATCTTCGAGGTGATGCTACTCATAAAATCTATGGTATTTGTTTTTAATTTTTACAAAAACACATTTGTGGGGACTCCCTTATTCTAAATTTGCAATAATTTTATGCTATTTGTTCTTCAAAATCCCATATTAAGGTCACAAAGTTTGGAAAAAGTTGAACCAAAATTTCAAGGAGCTTTTGATGGATCTTGATGATCTTCGAGGTGATGCTACTCATAAAATCTATGGTATTTGTTTTTAATTTTTACAAAAACACATTTGTGGGGACTCCCTTATTCTAAATTAGCAATAATTTTATGCTATTTGTTCTTCAAAATCCCATAGTAAGGTCACAGAGTTTGGAAAAAGTTATGAGCTTATGATGGATCTTGGTGATCTTCGAGGTGATGCTACTTATAAAATCTATGGTATTTGTTTTTAATTTTTACAAAAACACATTTGTGGGGACTCCCTTATTCTAAATTAGCAATAATTTTATGCTATTTGTTCTTCAAAATCCCATAGTAAGGTCATAAAGTTTGGAAAAAGTTGAACCAAAATTTCAAGGAGCTTATGATGGATCTTGATGATCTTCGAGGTGATGCTACTCATAAAATCTATGGTATTTGTTTTTAATTTTTACAAAAACACATTTGTGGGGACTCCCTTATTCTAAATTAGCAATAATTTTATGCTATTTGTTCTTCAAAATCCCATAGTAAGGTCACAGAGTTTGGAAAAAGTTATGAGCTTATGATGGATCTTGGTGATCTTCGAGGTGATGCTACTTATAAAATCTATGGTATTTGTTTTTAATTTTTAGAAAAACACATTTGTGGGGACTCCCTTATTCTAAATTAGCAATAATTTTATGCTATTTGTTCTTCAAAATCCCATAGTAAGGTCATAAAGTTTGGAAAAAGTTGAACCTAAATTTCAAGGAGCTTATGATGGATCTTGATGATCTTCGAGGTGATGCTACTCATAAAATCTATGGTATTTGTTTTTAATTTTTACAAAAACATATTTGTGGGGACTCTCTTATTCTAAATTAGCAATAATTTTATGCTATTTGTTCTTCAAAATCCCATAGTAAGGTCACAAAGTTTGGAAAAAGTTATGAGCTTATGATGGATCTTGGTGATCTTCGAGGTGATGCTACTTATAAAATCTATGGTATTTGTTTTTAATTTTTACAAAAACAAATTTGTGGGGACTCCTTTATTCTAAATTAGCAATAATTTTATGCTATTTGTTCTTCAAAATCCCATAGTAAGGTCATAAAGTTTGGAAAAAGTTGAACCAAAATTTCAAGGAGCTTATGATGGATCTTGATGATCTCCGAGGTGATGCTACTCATAAAATCTATGGTATTTGTTTTTAATTTTTACAAAAACACATTTGTGGGGACTCCCTTATTCTAAATTAGCAATAATTTTATGCTATTTGTTCTTCAAAATCCCATAGTAAGGTCACAAAGTTTGGAAAAAGTTGAACCAAAATTTCAAGGAGCTTATGATGGATCTTGATGATCTTCGAGGTGATGCTACTCATAAAATCTATGGTATTTGTTTTTAATTTTTACAAAAACACATTTGTGGGGACTCCCTTATTCTAAATTAGCAATAATTTTATGCTATTTGTTCTTCAAAATCCCATAGTAAGGTCACAGAGTTTGGAAAAAGTTATGAGCTTATGATGGATCTTGGTGATCTTCGAGGTGATGCTACTTATAAAATCTATGGTATTTGTTTTTAATTTTTAGAAAAACACATTTGTGGGGACTCCCTTATTCTAAATTAGCAATAATTTTATGCTATTTGTTCTTCAAAATCCCATAGTAAGGTCATAAAGTTTGGAAAAAGTTGAACCAAAATTTCAAGGAGCTTATGATGGATCTGGATGATCTTCGAGGTGATGCTACTCATAAAATCTATGGTATTTGTTTTTAATTTTTACAAAAACACATTTGTGGGGACTCCCTTATTCTAAATTTGCAATAATTTTATGCTATTTGTTCTTCAAAATCCCATATTAAGGTCACAAAGTTTGGAAAAAGTTGAACCAAAATTTCAAGGAGCTTATGATGGATCTTGATGATCTCCGAGGTGATGCTACTCATAAAATCTATGGTATTTGTTTTTAATTTTTACAAAAACACATTTGTGGGGACTCCCTTATTCTAAATTAGCAATAATTTTATGCTATTTGTTCTTCAAAATCCCATAGTAAGGTCACAAAGTTTGGAAAAAGTTGAACCAAAATTTCAAGGAGCTTATGATGGATCTTGATGATCTTCGAGGTGATGCTACTCATAAAATCTATGGTATTTGTTTTTAATTTTTACAAAAACACATTTGTGGGGACTCCCTTATTCTAAATTAGCAATAATTTTATGCTATTTGTTCTTCAAAATCCCATAGTAAGGTCACAAAGTTTGGAAAAAGTTGAACCAAAATTTCAAGGAGCTTATGATGGATCTTGATGATCTTCGAGGTGATGCTACTCATAAAATCTATGGTATTTGTTTTTAATTTTTACAAAAACACATTTGTGGGGACTCCCTTATTCTAAATTTGCAATAATTTTATGCTATTTGTTCTTCAAAATCCCATATTAAGGTCACAAAGTTTGGAAAAAGTTGAACCAAAATTTCAAGGAGCTTATGATGGATCTTGATGATCTTCGAGGTGATGCTACTCATAAAATCTATGGTATTTGTTTTTAATTTTTACAAAAACACATTTGTGGGGACTCCCTTATTCTAAATTAGCAATAATTTTATGCTATTTGTTCTTCAAAATCCCATAGTAAGGTCACAAAGTTTGGAAAAAGTTGAACCAAAATTTCAAGGAGCTTATGATGGATCTTGATGATCTTCGAGGTGATGCTACTCATAAAATCTATGGTATTTGTTTTTAATTTTTACAAAAACACATTTGTGGGGACTCCCTTATTCTAAATTTGCAATAATTTTATGCTATTTGTTCTTCAAAATCCCATATTAAGGTCACAAAGTTTGGAAAAAGTTGAACCAAAATTTCAAGGAGCTTATGATGGATCTTGATGATCTCCGAGGTGATGCTACTCATAAAATCTATGGTATTTGTTTTTAATTTTTACAAAAACACATTTGTGGGGACTCCCTTATTCTAAATTAGCAATAATTTTATGCTATTTGTTCTTCAAAATCCCATAGTAAGGTCACAAAGTTTGGAAAAAGTTGAACCAAAATTTCAAGGAGCTTATGATGGATCTTGATGATCTTCGAGGTGATGCTACTCATAAAATCTATGGTATTTGTTTTTAATTTTTACAAAAACACATTTGTGGGGACTCCCTTATTCTAAATTAGCAATAATTTTATGCTATTTGTTCTTCAAAATCCCATAGTAAGGTCACAGAGTTTGGAAAAAGTTATGAGCTTATGATGGATCTTGGTGATCTTCGAGGTGATGCTACTTATAAAATCTATGGTATTTGTTTTTAATTTTTACAAAAACACATTTGTGGGGACTCCCTTATTCTAAATTAGCAATAATTTTATGCTATTTGTTCTTCAAAATCCCATAGTAAGGTCACAAAGTTTGGAAAAAGTAGAACCAAAATTTCAAGGAGCTTATGATGGATCTTGATGATCTTCGAGGTGATGCTACTCATAAAATCTATGGTATTTGTTTTTAATTTTTACAAAAACACATTTGTGGGGACTCCCTTATTCTAAATTAGCAATAATTTTATGCTATTTGTTCTTCAAAATCCCATAGTAAGGTCACAGAGTTTGGAAAAAGTTATGAGCTTATGATGGATCTTGGTGATCTTCGAGGTGATGCTACTTATAAAATCTATGGTATTTGTTTTTAATTTTTAGAAAAAACACATTTGTGGGGACTCCCTTATTCTAAATTAGCAATAATTTTATGCTATTTGTTCTTCAAAATCCCATAGTAAGGTCATAAAGTTTGGAAAAAGTTGAACCTAAATTTCAAGGAGCTTATGATGGATCTTGATGATCTTCGAGGTGATGCTACTCATAAAATCTATGGTATTTGTTTTTAATTTTTACAAAAACATATTTGTGGGGACTCTCTTATTCTAAATTAGCAATAATTTTATGCTATTTGTTCTTCAAAATCCCATAGTAAGGTCACAAAGTTTGGAAAAAGTTATGAGCTTATGATGGATCTTGGTGATCTTCGAGGTGATGCTACTTATAAAATCTATGGTATTTGTTTTTAATTTTTACAAAAACAAATTTGTGGGGACTCCTTTATTCTAAATTAGCAATAATTTTATGCTATTTGTTCTTCAAAATCCCATAGTAAGGTCATAAAGTTTGGAAAAAGTTGAACCAAAATTTCAAGGAGCTTATGATGGATCTTGATGATCTCCGAGGTGATGCTACTCATAAAATCTATGGTATTTGTTTTTAATTTTTACAAAAACACATTTGTGGGGACTCCCTTATTCTAAATTAGCAATAATTTTATGCTATTTGTTCTTCAAAATCCCATAGTAAGGTCACAAAGTTTGGAAAAAGTTGAACCAAAATTTCAAGGAGCTTATGATGGATCTTGATGATCTTCGAGGTGATGCTACTCATAAAATCTATGGTATTTGTTTTTAATTTTTACAAAAACACATTTGTGGGGACTCCCTTATTCTAAATTAGCAATAATTTTATGCTATTTGTTCTTCAAAATCCCATAGTAAGGTCACAGAGTTTGGAAAAAGTTATGAGCTTATGATGGATCTTGGTGATCTTCGAGGTGATGCTACTTATAAAATCTATGGTATTTGTTTTTAATTTTTAGAAAAAACACATTTGTGGGGACTCCCTTATTCTAAATTAGCAATAATTTTATGCTATTTGTTCTTCAAAATCCCATAGTAAGGTCATAAAGTTTGGAAAAAGTTGAACCTAAATTTCAAGGAGCTTATGATGGATCTTGATGATCTTCGAGGTGATGCTACTCATAAAATCTATGGTATTTGTTTTTAATTTTTACAAAAACATATTTGTGGGGACTCTCTTATTCTAAATTAGCAATAATTTTATGCTATTTGTTCTTCAAAATCCCATAGTAAGGTCACAAAGTTTGGAAAAAGTTATGAGCTTATGATGGATCTTGGTGATCTTCGAGGTGATGCTACTTATAAAATCTATGGTATTTGTTTTTAATTTTTACAAAAACAAATTTGTGGGGACTCCTTTATTCTAAATTAGCAATAATTTTATGCTATTTGTTCTTCAAAATCCCATAGTAAGGTCATAAAGTTTGGAAAAAGTTGAACCAAAATTTCAAGGAGCTTATGATGGATCTTGATGATCTCCGAGGTGATGCTACTCATAAAATCTATGGTATTTGTTTTTAATTTTTACAAAAACACATTTGTGGGGACTCCCTTATTCTAAATTAGCAATAATTTTATGCTATTTGTTCTTCAAAATCCCATAGTAAGGTCACAAAGTTTGGAAAAAGTTGAACCAAAATTTCAAGGAGCTTATGATGGATCTTGATGATCTTCGAGGTGATGCTACTCATAAAATCTATGGTATTTGTTTTTAATTTTTACAAAAACACATTTGTGGGGACTCCCTTATTCTAAATTAGCAATAATTTTATGCTATTTGTTCTTCAAAATCCCATAGTAAGGTCACAGAGTTTGGAAAAAGTTATGAGCTTATGATGGATCTTGGTGATCTTCGAGGTGATGCTACTTATAAAATCTATGGTATTTGTTTTTAATTTTTAGAAAAACACATTTGTGGGGACTCCCTTATTCTAAATTAGCAATAATTTTATGCTATTTGTTCTTCAAAATCCCATAGTAAGGTCATAAAGTTTGGAAAAAGTTGAACCAAAATTTCAAGGAGCTTATGATGGATCTTGATGATCTTCGAGGTAATGCTACTCATAAAATCTATGGTATTTGTTTTTAATTTTTACAAAAACACATTTGTGGGGACTCTCTTATTCTAAATTTGCAATAATTTTATGCTATTTGTTCTTCAAAATCCCATATTAAGGTCACAAAGTTTGGAAAAAGTTGAACCAAAATTTCAAGGAGCTTATGATGGATCTTGATGATCTTCGAGGTGATGCTACTCATAAAATCTATAGTATTTGTTTTTAATTTTTAGAAAAACACATTTGTTGGGACTCCCTTATTCTAAATTTGCAATAATTTTATGCTATTTGTTCTTCAAAATCCCATATTAAGGTCACAAAGTTTGGAAAAAGTTGAACCAAAATTTCAAGGAGCTTATGATGGATCTTGATGATCTTCGAGGTGATGCTACTCATAAAATCTATGGTATTTGTTTTTAATTTTTACAAAAACACATTTGTGGGGACTCCCTTATTCTAAATTTGCAATAATTTTATGCTATTTGTTCTTCAAAATCCCATAGTAAGGTCACAAAGTTTGGAAAAAGTAATGAGCTTATGATGGATCTTGGTGATCTTCGAGGTGATGCTACTTATAAAATCTATGGTATTTGTTTTTAATTTTTACAAAAACACATTTGTGGGAACTCCTTTATTTTAAATTAGCAATAATTTAATGCTATTTGTTCTTCAAAATCCCATATTAAGGTCACAAAGTTTGGAAAAAGTTGAACCAAAATTTCAAGGAGCTTATGATGGATCTTGATGATCTTCGAGGTGATGCTACTCATAAAATCTATAGTATTTGTTTTTAATTTTTAGAAAAACACATTTGTTGGGACTCCCTTATTCTAAATTTGCAATAATTTTATGCTATTTGTTCTTCAAAATCCCATATTAAGGTCACAAAGTTTGGAAAAAGTTGAACCAAAATTTCAAGGAGCTTATGATGGATCTTGATGATCTTCGAGGTGATGCTACTCATAAAATCTATGGTATTTGTTTTTAATTTTTACAAAAACACATTTGTGGGGACTCCCTTATTCTAAATTAGCAATAATTTTATGCTATTTGTTCTTCAAAATCCCATAGTAAGGTCACAAAGTTTGGAAAAAGTTGAACCAAAATTTCAAGGAGCTTATGATGGATCTTGATGATCTTCGAGGTGATGCTACTCATAAAATCTATGGTATTTGTTTTTAATTTTTACAAAAACACATTTGTGGGGACTCCCTTATTCTAAATTTGCAATAATTTTATGCTATTTGTTCTTCAAAATCCCATATTAAGGTCACAAAGTTTGGAAAAAGTTGAACCAAAATTTCAAGGAGCTTATGATGGATCTTGATGATCTCCGAGGTGATGCTACTCATAAAATCTATGGTATTTGTTTTTAATTTTTACAAAAACACATTTGTGGGGACTCCCTTATTCTAAATTAGCAATAATTTTATGCTATTTGTTCTTCAAAATCCCATAGTAAGGTCACAAAGTTTGGAAAAAGTTGAACCAAAATTTCAAGGAGCTTATGATGGATCTTGATGATCTTCGAGGTGATGCTACTCATAAAATCTATGGTATTTGTTTTTAATTTTTACAAAAACACATTTGTGGGGACTCCCTTATTCTAAATTAGCAATAATTTTATGCTATTTGTTCTTCAAAATCCCATAGTAAGGTCACAGAGTTTGGAAAAAGTTATGAGCTTATGATGGATCTTGGTGATCTTCGAGGTGATGCTACTTATAAAATCTATGGTATTTGTTTTTAATTTTTAGAAAAACACATTTGTGGGGACTCCCTTATTCTAAATTAGCAATAATTTTATGCTATTTGTTCTTCAAAATCCCATAGTAAGGTCATAAAGTTTGGAAAAAGTTGAACCTAAATTTCAAGGAGCTTATGATGGATCTTGATGATCTTCGAGGTGATGCTACTCATAAAATCTATGGTATTTGTTTTTAATTTTTACAAAAACATATTTGTGGGGACTCTCTTATTCTAAATTAGCAATAATTTTATGCTATTTGTTCTTCAAAATCCCATAGTAAGGTCACAAAGTTTGGAAAAAGTTATGAGCTTATGATGGATCTTGGTGATCTTCGAGGTGATGCTACTTATAAAATCTATGGTATTTGTTTTTAATTTTTACAAAAACAAATTTGTGGGGACTCCTTTATTCTAAATTAGCAATAATTTTATGCTATTTGTTCTTCAAAATCCCATAGTAAGGTCATAAAGTTTGGAAAAAGTTGAACCAAAATTTCAAGGAGCTTATGATGGATCTTGATGATCTCCGAGGTGATGCTACTCATAAAATCTATGGTATTTGTTTTTAATTTTTACAAAAACACATTTGTGGGGACTCCCTTATTCTAAATTAGCAATAATTTTATGCTATTTGTTCTTCAAAATCCCATAGTAAGGTCACAAAGTTTGGAAAAAGTTGAACCAAAATTTCAAGGAGCTTATGATGGATCTTGATGATCTTCGAGGTGATGCTACTCATAAAATCTATGGTATTTGTTTTTAATTTTTACAAAAACACATTTGTGGGGACTCCCTTATTCTAAATTAGCAATAATTTTATGCTATTTGTTCTTCAAAATCCCATAGTAAGGTCACAGAGTTTGGAAAAAGTTATGAGCTTATGATGGATCTTGGTGATCTTCGAGGTGATGCTACTTATAAAATCTATGGTATTTGTTTTTAATTTTTAGAAAAACACATTTGTGGGGACTCCCTTATTCTAAATTAGCAATAATTTTATGCTATTTGTTCTTCAAAATCCCATAGTAAGGTCATAAAGTTTGGAAAAAGTGGAACCAAAATTTCAAGGAGCTTATGATGGATCTGGATGATCTTCGAGGTGATGCTACTCATAAAATCTATGGTATTTGTTTTTAATTTTTACAAAAACACATTTGTGGGGACTCCCTTATTCTAAATTTGCAATAATTTTATGCTATTTGTTCTTCAAAATCCCATATTAAGGTCATAAAGTTTGGAAAAAGTTGAACCTAAATTTCAAGGAGCTTATGATGGATCTTGATGATCTTCGAGGTGATGCTACTCATAAAATCTATGGTATTTGTTTTTAATTTTTACAAAAACATATTTGTGGGGACTCTCTTATTCTAAATTAGCAATAATTTTATGCTATTTGTTCTTCAAAATCCCATAGTAAGGTCACAAAGTTTGGAAAAAGTTATAAGCTTATGATGGATCTTGGTGATATTCGAGGTGATGCTACTTATTAAATCTATGGTATTTGTTTTTAATTTTTACAAAAACACAGTTTGTGGGGACTCCTTTATTTTAAATTAGCAATAATTTTATGATATTTGTTCTTCAAAATCCCATAGTAAGGTCATAAAGTTTGGAAAAAGTTGAACCAAAATTTCAAGGAGCTTATGATGGATCTTGATGATCTTCGAGGTGATGCTACTCATAAAATCTATGGTATTTGTTTTTAATTTTTACAAAAACACATTTGTGGGGACTCCCTTATTCTAAATTTGCAATAATTTTATGCTATTTGTTCTTCAAAATCCCATATTAAGGTCACAAAGTTTGGAAAAAGTTGAACCAAAATTTCAAGGAGCTTATGATGGATCTTGATGATCTCCGAGGTGATGCTACTCATAAAATCTATGGTATTTGTTTTTAATTTTTACAAAAACACATTTGTGGGGACTCCCTTATTCTAAATTAGCAATAATTTTATGCTATTTGTTCTTCAAAATCCCATAGTAAGGTCACAAAGTTTGGAAAAAGTTGAACCAAAATTTCAAGGAGCTTATGATGGATCTTGATGATCTTCGAGGTGATGCTACTCATAAAATCTATGGTATTTGTTTTTAATTTTTACAAAAACACATTTGTGGGGACTCCCTTATTCTAAATTAGCAATAATTTTATGCTATTTGTTCTTCAAAATCCCATAGTAAGGTCACAAAGTTTGGAAAAAGTTGAACCAAAATTTCAAGGAGCTTATGATGGATCTTGATGATCTTCGAGGTGATGCTACTCATAAAATCTATGGTATTTGTTTTTAATTTTTACAAAAACACATTTGTGGGGACTCCCTTATTCTAAATTTGCAATAATTTTATGCTATTTGTTCTTCAAAATCCCATATTAAGGTCACAAAGTTTGGAAAAAGTTGAACCAAAATTTCAAGGAGCTTATGATGGATCTTGATGATCTTCGAGGTGATGCTACTCATAAAATCTATGGTATTTGTTTTTAATTTTTACAAAAACACATTTGTGGGGACTCCCTTATTCTAAATTAGCAATAATTTTATGCTATTTGTTCTTCAAAATCCCATAGTAAGGTCACAAAGTTTGGAAAAAGTTGAACCAAAATTTCAAGGAGCTTATGATGGATCTTGATGATCTTCGAGGTGATGCTACTCATAAAATCTATGGTATTTGTTTTTAATTTTTACAAAAACACATTTGTGGGGACTCCCTTATTCTAAATTTGCAATAATTTTATGCTATTTGTTCTTCAAAATCCCATATTAAGGTCACAAAGTTTGGAAAAAGTTGAACCAAAATTTCAAGGAGCTTATGATGGATCTTGATGATCTCCGAGGTGATGCTACTCATAAAATCTATGGTATTTGTTTTTAATTTTTACAAAAACACATTTGTGGGGACTCCCTTATTCTAAATTAGCAATAATTTTATGCTATTTGTTCTTCAAAATCCCATAGTAAGGTCACAAAGTTTGGAAAAAGTTGAACCAAAATTTCAAGGAGCTTATGATGGATCTTGATGATCTTCGAGGTGATGCTACTCATAAAATCTATGGTATTTGTTTTTAATTTTTACAAAAACACATTTGTGGGGACTCCCTTATTCTAAATTAGCAATAATTTTATGCTATTTGTTCTTCAAAATCCCATAGTAAGGTCACAGAGTTTGGAAAAAGTTATGAGCTTATGATGGATCTTGGTGATCTTCGAGGTGATGCTACTTATAAAATCTATGGTATTTGTTTTTAATTTTTACAAAAACACATTTGTGGGGACTCCCTTATTCTAAATTAGCAATAATTTTATGCTATTTGTTCTTCAAAATCCCATAGTAAGGTCACAAAGTTTGGAAAAAGTTGAACCAAAATTTCAAGGAGCTTATGATGGATCTTGATGATCTTCGAGGTGATGCTACTCATAAAATCTATGGTATTTGTTTTTAATTTTTACAAAAACACATTTGTGGGGACTCCCTTATTCTAAATTAGCAATAATTTTATGCTATTTGTGTTGGATATTCTTTAATATGAACATTGGTTATCTTGAGTCACAGATTAGGTTTTGTATTCAATACTTATTTGTTACAGAGAAAGAAGTGACATGACGTGTGTCTTTGACTTTTGAGGAGAGAGAGAGTTCGTCTGCAACACTCATAAAGAGTAGGCCGTGAGGGGGGAGACAAAATGACAGCACACACCATCTAGTGGTGGGGAAACACAACAGAGTGACGGTTATAAACCAAGACTTCCCCTTAACCGGAAACGAGGATGAACAAAAATTAGTTTGATTAATTTATTTTGAGTTCTTCATTCAGGCACTAGGACTTCTCAGATTGCTGGCGATGCTAAATTTTAGTCTGTTGAATAAGTTGGCCCTGGAATTTAAAACACAGTCACAGATATTGAGTTACGATAAGGGGATTTAATTAAAGAATCCAAAGGATGTTGAGTAGCAGATAAGCGACTATTTGAGTCAGCTGTGGTGTTAAGTGGATCACATTTTTGCATATTAAATGCGGACCAAATATTTCCAACATATGATGGTTGATACACATATGGTTCACACGGTCACTAGTAATCTGAAGTCGAACGAAAAGATTAGCTATTTCAGGTTTGATTTCGAGATTGGTTTGGAGATAGGAATAAGAGATTAAAACAAGTACGGCTGTGTTATACACTAATATTCCGTCATCTACCCATAAACACAATGAGATAAATTACCATCTTTTGGATAATGATAAATTGATTGACCAAAAATAGACACATATTTATTTAAATTTAATTGTCCGAGATTAAATGCAGTAAAAGCATTTTCGATGTCAAAAACCCTTTTGCTAGGAATTTCTTTTTATCCTGTTGATTGATTCTTAGATGGGCCACAGAATCTTTCTTTTCTTTGTCACGTTGAGCTTGTGCCTCTCTTTCGTGTCTCTGACGTGTGTGGCATACAATTTACTTATTTGTTGCTATTCGAGTGTCTGATTGAACACCACATCTTAGGACATCCGGTATTTCTTTCTTGACCTCGGAGATATCTTGAATTTGCTACCAACCATCGCATCTTGTTCTTGATTTCGGATAACCACCTCTTGATTTGTTCTAGGTTCCATCAATGAATTCTGACAGCAATAATTTGGAAATCAGGTTTATGTTTTAGTTTTGGCTGCATTAGATAGCAAGCCCGAATATTAAATATCGTGGTGGTAGTGTCATCTCACACCATTCCTTCAATCTTTGCAAGATGTGTCATCATGTTGTCATTTCCAGCATGTGTATACTGGTAGTAACGTTCAATTAAAACAAAAGATTCTCAGCAGCGCTTTGCTCGCATTGCTGTGCGTGTCTGGTTCACATTTCATGTGATGTGTTGCATTCCAGAAGGATTTTGCGAACATCTAATGCGAATGATAAATATTTATAATTACTCTCTCTGTTCGCTAAAAACAATTAATTGTATGCGAATTTAATCCCTATGGGAAAAGATTGGTGGAATCTATTAGATTGTAAAATTAAAATCATTAAAACAGTGTAGGCTAGGCCTTTTCATTTGTTTCAGATATCCCTATGGGAAATTAATGATGAAATCTCTATGAGATTGTAAAATTCAAATCACTATGGTAGTGTAGGCTAGGCCTTTGTTACTCGTAACAGAGTTGAAATCTCTATGAGATTGTAAAATCAAAATCACTATGACAGTGTAAAGGCTATGCCTATGTTACTCATAACAGAAATACCATGGGAATAGAATGGTGAAATCTCTATGAGATTGTAAAATGATAATCACTATTATTACAGTGTAGGCTAGGCCTTTTTGACTCGTAACATATATACCTATGGGAATAGAATGGTGGAATCTCTAGATTGTAAAATGATAATCACTATTACAGTGTATAGGCTAGGCCATTTTTACCCGTAACATATATCCCTGTGGGATAATACCTGGATAAATTGTGCTGAAAAACAAGTCTTGTGCTTGTATGTCTTTGTCGTTCCATTCTTGAATGGTCACTTGCTGTGTTGGAAGACCTTCTTCGTTTAGTAGTGGCTGGCCACCGATACCTATCTCTTGAATGGGACAAATGGAAGTTCCATCAACGACCCTGTTCAACTTATGTACTTTAAGTACAATAAAAACTTGCTCTTTCCAAAATGTAAAATCAATTCCATTAAATTTTTTTAATTTGACTTATCTTTTTGGCACTGTAAACCATGCTTTCAACCTTGAGTCTAAGAATGAACATATTATGAATCTAAGAACGGTTTTTACGTTATACCTGGGCCCATAACCTGTTGGATATTCTTTAATATGAACATTGGTTATCTTGAGTCACAGATTAGGTTTTGTATTCAATACTTATTTGTTACAGAGAAAGAAGTGACATGACGTGTGTCTTTGACTTTTGAGGAGAGAGAGAGTTCGTCTGCAACACTCATAAAGAGTAGGCCGTGAGGGGGGAGACAAAATGACAGCACACACCATCTAGTGGTGGGGAAACACAACAGAGTGACGGTTATAAACCAAGAATTTGTTCTTCAAAATCCCATAGTAAGGTCACAGAGTTTGGAAAAAGTTATGAGCTTATGATGGATCTTGGTGATCTTCGAGGTGATGCTACTTATAAAATCTATGGTATTTGTTTTTAATTTTTAGAAAAACACATTTGTGGGGACTCCCTTATTCTAAATTAGCAATAATTTTATGCTATTTGTTCTTCAAAATCCCATAGTAAGGTCATAAAGTTTGGAAAAAGTTGAACCTAAATTTCAAGGAGCTTATGATGGATCTTGATGATCTTCGAGGTGATGCTACTCATAAAATCTATGGTATTTGTTTTTAATTTTTACAAAAACATATTTGTGGGGACTCTCTTATTCTAAATTAGCAATAATTTTATGCTATTTGTTCTTCAAAATCCCCATAGTAAGGTCACAAAGTTTGGAAAAAGTTATGAGCTTATGATGGATCTTGGTGATCTTCGAGGTGATGCTACTTATAAAATCTATGGTATTTGTTTTTAATTTTTACAAAAACAAATTTGTGGGGACTCCTTTATTCTAAATTAGCAATAATTTTATGCTATTTGTTCTTCAAAATCCCATAGTAAGGTCATAAAGTTTGGAAAAAGTTGAACCAAAATTTCAAGGAGCTTATGATGGATCTTGATGATCTCCGAGGTGATGCTACTCATAAAATCTATGGTATTTGTTTTTAATTTTTACAAAAACACATTTGTGGGGACTCCCTTATTCTAAATTAGCAATAATTTTATGCTATTTGTTCTTCAAAATCCCATAGTAAGGTCACAAAGTTTGGAAAAAGTTGAACCAAAATTTCAAGGAGCTTATGATGGATCTTGATGATCTTCGAGGTGATGCTACTCATAAAATCTATGGTATTTGTTTTTAATTTTTACAAAAACACATTTGTGGGGACTCCCTTATTCTAAATTAGCAATAATTTTATGCTATTTGTTCTTCAAAATCCCATAGTAAGGTCACAGAGTTTGGAAAAAGTTATGAGCTTATGATGGATCTTGGTGATCTTCGAGGTGATGCTACTTATAAAATCTATGGTATTTGTTTTTAATTTTTAGAAAAACACATTTGTGGGGACTCCCTTATTCTAAATTAGCAATAATTTTATGCTATTTGTTCTTCAAAATCCCATAGTAAGGTCATAAAGTTTGGAAAAAGTTGAACCTAAATTTCAAGGAGCTTATGATGGATCTTGATGATCTTCGAGGTGATGCTACTCATAAAATCTATGGTATTTGTTTTTAATTTTTACAAAAACATATTTGTGGGGACTCTCTTATTCTAAATTAGCAATAATTTTATGCTATTTGTTCTTCAAAATCCCATAGTAAGGTCACAAAGTTTGGAAAAAGTTATGAGCTTATGATGGATCTTGGTGATCTTCGAGGTGATGCTACTTATAAAATCTATGGTATTTGTTTTTAATTTTTACAAAAACAAATTTGTGGGGACTCCTTTATTCTAAATTAGCAATAATTTTATGCTATTTGTTCTTCAAAATCCCATAGTAAGGTCATAAAGTTTGGAAAAAGTTGAACCAAAATTTCAAGGAGCTTATGATGGATCTTGATGATCTCCGAGGTGATGCTACTCATAAAATCTATGGTATTTGTTTTTAATTTTTACAAAAACACATTTGTGGGGACTCCCTTATTCTAAATTAGCAATAATTTTATGCTATTTGTTCTTCAAAATCCCATAGTAAGGTCACAAAGTTTGGAAAAAGTTGAACCAAAATTTCAAGGAGCTTATGATGGATCTTGATGATCTTCGAGGTGATGCTACTCATAAAAATCTATGGTATTTGTTTTTAATTTTTACAAAAACACATTTGTGGGGACTCCCTTATTCTAAATTAGCAATAATTTTATGCTATTTGTTCTTCAAAATCCCATAGTAAGGTCACAGAGTTTGGAAAAAGTTATGAGCTTATGATGGATCTTGGTGATCTTCGAGGTGATGCTACTTATAAAATCTATGGTATTTGTTTTTAATTTTTAGAAAAACACATTTGTGGGGACTCCCTTATTCTAAATTAGCAATAATTTTATGCTATTTGTTCTTCAAAATCCCATAGTAAGGTCATAAAGTTTGGAAAAAGTTGAACCAAAATTTCAAGGAGCTTATGATGGATCTTGATGATCTTCGAGGTAATGCTACTCATAAAATCTATGGTATTTGTTTTTAATTTTTACAAAAACACATTTGTGGGGACTCTCTTATTCTAAATTTGCAATAATTTAATGCTATTTGTTCTTCAAAATCCCATATTAAGGTCACAAAGTTTGGAAAAAGTTGAACCAAAATTTCAAGGAGCTTATGATGGATCTTGATGATCTTCGAGGTGATGCTACTCATAAAATCTATAGTATTTGTTTTTAATTTTTAGAAAAACACATTTGTTGGGACTCCCTTATTCTAAATTTGCAATAATTTTATGCTATTTGTTCTTCAAAATCCCATATTAAGGTCACAAAGTTTGGAAAAAAGTTGAACCAAAATTTCAAGGAGCTTATGATGGATCTTGATGATCTTCGAGGTGATGCTACTCATAAAATCTATGGTATTTGTTTTTAATTTTTACAAAAACACATTTGTGGGGACTCCCTTATTCTAAATTTGCAATAATTTTATGCTATTTGTTCTTCAAAATCCCATAGTAAGGTCACAAAGTTTGGAAAAAGTAATGAGCTTATGATGGATCTTGGTGAACTTCGAGGTGATGCTACTTATAAAATCTATGGTATTTGTTTTTAATTTTTACAAAAACACATTTGTGGGAACTCCTTTATTTTAAATTAGCAATAATTTAATGCTATTTGTTCTTCAAAATCCCATATTAAGGTCACAAAGTTTGGAAAAAGTTGAACCAAAATTTCAAGGAGCTTATGATGGATCTTGATGATCTTCGAGGTGATGCTACTCATAAAATCTATAGTATTTGTTTTTAATTTTTTAGAAAAACACATTTGTTGGGACTCCCTTATTCTAAATTTGCAATAATTTTATGCTATTTGTTCTTCAAAATCCCATAGTAAGGTCACAAAGTTTGGAAAAAGTTATGAGCTTATGATGGATCTTGGTGATCTTCGAGGTGATGCTACTTATAAAATCTGTGGTATTTGTTTTTAATTTTTAGAAAAACACATTTGTGGGGACTCCCTTATTCTAAATTAGCAATAATTTTATGCTATTTGTTCTTCAAAATTCCATAGTAAGGTCATAAAGTTTGGAAAAAATGAACCAAAATTTCAAGGAGATTATGATGGATCTTGATGATCTTCGAGGTGATGCTACTCATAAAATCTATGGTATTTGTTTTTAATTTTTACAAAAACACATTTTGTTGGGACTCTCTTATTCTAAATTTGCAATAATTTTATGCTATTTGTTCTTCAAAATCCCATATTAAGGTCACAAAGTTTGGAAAAAGTTGAACCCAAAATTTCAAGGAGCTTATGATGGATCTTGATGATCTTCGAGGTAATGCTACTCATAAAATCTATGGTATTTGTTTTTAATTTTTAGAAAAACACATTTGTTGGGACTCCCTTATTCTAAATTAGCAATAATTTTATGCTATTTGTTCTTCAAAATCCCATATTAAGGTCACAAAGTTTGGAAAAAGTTGAACCTAAATTTCAAGGAGCTTATGATGGATCTTGATGATCTTCGAGGTGATACTACTCATAAAATCTATGGTATTTGTTTTTAATTTTTACAAAAACATATTTGTGGGGACTCTCTTATTCTAAATTAGCAATAATTTTATGCTATTTGTTCTTCAAAAATCCCATAGTAAGGTCACAAAGTTTGGAAAAAGTTATGAGCTTATGATGGATCTTGGTGATCTTCGAGGTGATGCTACTTATAAAATCTATGGTATTTGTTTTTAATTTTTACAAAAACAAATTTGTGGGGACTCCCTTATTCTAAATTAGCAATAATTTTATGCTATTTGTTCTTCAAAATTCCATAGTAAGGTCATAAAGTTTGGAAAAAATGAACCAAAATTTCAAGGAGATTATGATGGATCTTGATGATCTTCGAGGTGATGCTACTCATAAAATCTATGGTATTTGTTTTTAATTTTTACAAAAACACATTTGTTGGGGACTCTCTTATTCTAAATTTGCAATAATTTTATGCTATTTGTTCTTCAAAATCCCATATTAAGGTCACAAAGTTTGGAAAAAGTTGAACCAAAATTTCAAGGAGCTTATGATGGATCTTGATGATCTTCGAGGTAATGCTACTCATAAAATCTATGGTATTTGTTTTTAATTTTTAGAAAAACACATTTGTTGGGACCTCCCTTATTCTAAATTAGCAATAATTTTATGCTATTTGTTCTTCAAAATCCCATATTAAGGTCACAAAGTTTGGAAAAAGTTGAACCTAAATTTCAAGGAGCTTATGATGGATCTTGATGATCTTCGAGGTGATACTACTCATAAAATCTATGGTATTTGTTTTTAATTTTTACAAAACATATTTGTGGGGACTCTCTTATTCTAAATTAGCAATAATTTTATGCTATTTGTTCTTCAAAATCCCATAGTAAGGTCACAAAGTTTGGAAAAAGTTATGAGCTTATGATGGATCTTGGTGATCTTCGAGGTGATGCTACTTATAAAATCTATGGTATTTGTTTTTAATTTTTACAAAAACAAATTTGTGGGGACTCCTTTATTCTAAATTAGCAATAATTTTATGCTATTTGTTCTTCAAAATCCCATAGTAAGGTCACAGAGTTTGGAAAAAGTTGAACCAAAATTTTCAAGGAGCTTATGATGGATCTGGATGATCTTCGAGGTGATGCTACTCATAAAATCTATGGTATTTGTTTTTAATTTTTATAAAAACACATTTGTGGGGACTCCCTTATTCTAAATTTGCAATAATTTTATGCTATTTGTTCTTCAAAATCCCATATTAAGGTCATAAAGTTGGAAAAAGTTGAACTAAATTTCAAGGAGCTTATGATGGATCTTGATGATCTTCGAGGTGATGCTACTCATAAA
>JAUANT010000017.1:0-134202 GCA_030770115.1 Daphnia galeata | reverse complement strand
CAAATTTCACTATTTTCTTGGTTCAGATGTGAGATTCAATGCATTGTCATGCACTTGCATGAATTTTCATGAAAAAATATTGAACTTTCAAAGTTCACTTTTTTTCTTGGTTCAGATGTGAGATTCAATGCATTGTCATGCACTTGCATGAATTTTCATGAAAAATATTGAACTTTCAAAGTTCACTATTTTCTTGGTTCAGATGTGAGATTCAATGCATTGTCATGCACTTGCATGAATTTTCATGAAAAAATATTGAACTTTCAAAGTTCACTATTTTCTTGGTTCAGATGTGAGATTCAATGCATTGTCATGCACTTGCATGAATTTTTCATGAAAAATATTGAACTTTCAAAGTTCACTATTTTCTTGGTTCAGATGTGAGATTCAATGCATTGTCATGCACTTGCATGAATTTTCATGAAAAAATATTGAACTTTCAAAGTTCACTTTTTTCTTGGTTCAGATGTGAGATTCAATGCATTGTCATGCACTTGCATGAATTTTCATGAAAAATATTGAACTTTCAAAGTTCACTTTTTTCTTGTTCAGATGTGAGATTCAATGCATTGTCATGCACTTGCATGAATTTTCATGAAAAATATTGAACTTTCAAAGTTCACTATTTTCTTGGTTCAGATGTGAGATTCAATGCATTGTCATGCACTTGCATGAATTTTCATGAAAAAATATTGAACTTTCAAAGTTCACTTTTTTCTTGGTTCAGATGTGAGATTCAATGCATTGTCATGCACTTGCATGAATTTTCATGAAAAAATATTGAACTTTCAAAGTTCACTATTTTCTTGGTTCAGATGTGAGATTCAATGCATTGTCATGCACTTGCATGAATTTTCATGAAAAATATTGAACTTTCAAAGTTCACTATTTTCTTGGTTCAGATGTGAGATTCAATGCATTGTCATGCACTTGCATGAATTTTCATGAAAAAATATTGAACTTTCAAAGTTCACTATTTTCTTGGTTCAGATGTGAGATTCAATGCATTGTCATGCACTTGCATGAATTTTCATGAAAAAATATTGATTTTTCAATTTACTTTAATGAATGCACTTGCATGAATTTTCATGAAAAAATATTGAACTTTCAAAGTTCACTTTTTTCTTGGTTCAGATGTGAGATTCAATGCATTGTCATGCACTTGCATGAATTTTCATGAAAAAATATTGAACTTTCAAAGTTCACTATTTTCTTGGTTCAGATGTGAGATTCAATGCATTGTCATGCACTTGCATGAATTTTCATGAAAAATATTGAACTTTCAAAGTTCACTTTTTTCTTGGTTCAGATGTGAGATTCAATGCATTGTCATGCACTTGCATGAATTTTCATGAAAAAATATTGAACTTTCAAAGTTCACTATTTTTCTTGGTTCAGATGTGAGATTCAATGCATTGTCATGCACTTGCATGAATTTTCATGAAAAAATATTGAACTTTCAAAGTTCACTATTTTCTTGGTTCAGATGTGAGATTCAATGCATTGTCATGCACTTGCATGAATTTTCATGAAAAATATTGAACTTTCAAAGTTCACTTTTTCTTTGTTCAGATGTGAGATTCAATGCATTGTCATGCACTTGCATGAATTTTCATGAAAAAATATTGAACTTTCAAAGTTCACTATTTTCTTTGGTTCAGATGTGAGATTCAATGCATTGTCATGCACTTGCATGAATTTTCATGAAAAATATTGATTTTCAAAGTTTACTTTAGATGAATGCACATTGCATGAATTTTTCATGAAAAAATATTGAACTTTCAAAGTTCACTTTTTCTTGGTTCAGATGTGAGATTCAATGCATTGTCATGCACTTGCATGAATTTTCATGAAAAAATATTGAACTTTCAAAGTTCACTATTTTCTTGGTTCAGATGTGAGATTCAATGCATTGTCATGCACTTGCATGAATTTTCATGAAAAAATATTGAACTTTCAAAGTTCACTATTTTCTTGGTTCAGATGTGAGATTCAATGCATTGTCATGCACTTGCATGAATTTTCATGAAAAAATATTGAACTTTCAAAGTTCACTATTTTCTTGGTTCAGATGTGAGATTCAATGCATTGTCATGCACTTGCATGAATTTTCATGAAAAAATATTGAACTTTCAAAGTTCACTATTTTCTTTGGTTCAGATGTGAGATTCAATGCATTGTCATGCACTTGCATGAATTTTCATGAAAAAATATTGATTTTCAAAGTTTACTTTAATGAATGCACTTGCATGAATTTTCATGAAAAAATATTGAACTTTCAAAGTTCACTTTTTTCTTGGTTCAGATGTGAGATTCAATGCATTGTCATGCACTTGCATGAATTTTCATGAAAAAATATTGAACTTTCAAAGTTCACTTTTTTCTTTGTTCAGATGTGAGATTCAATGCATTGTCATGCACTTGCATGAATTTTCATGAAAAATATTGTTTTTCAAAGTTTACTTTAATGATGCACTTGCATGAATTTTCATGAAAAAATATTGAACTTTCAAAGTTCACTTTTTTCTTGGTTCAGATGTGAGATTCAATGCATTGTCATGCACTTGCATGAATTTTCATGAAAAAATATTGAACTTTCAAAGTTCACTTTTTTCTTGGTTCAGATGTGAGATTCAATGCATTGTCATGCACTTGCATGAATTTTCATGAAAAAATATTGAACTTTCAAAGTTCACTATTTTCTTGGTTCAGATGTGAGATTCAATGCATTGTCATGCACTTGCATGAATTTTCATGAAAAAATATTGATTTTTTTTCAAAGTTTACTTTAATGAATGCACTTGCATGAATTTTCATGAAAAAATATTGAACTTTCAAAGTTCACTTTTTTCTTGGTTCAGATGTGAGATTCAATGCATTGTCATGCACTTGCATGAATTTTCATGAAAAAATATTGAACTTTCAAAGTTCACTATTTTCTTGGTTCAGATGTGAGATTCAATGCATTGTCATGCACTTGCATGAATTTTCATGAAAAAATATTGAACTTTCAAAGTTCACTTTTTTCTTGGTTCAGATGTGAGATTCAATGCATTGTCATGCACTTGCATGAATTTTCATGAAAAAATATTGAACTTTCAAAGTTCACTATTTTCTTGGTTCAGATGTGAGATTCAATGCATTGTCATGCACTTGCATGAATTTTCATGAAAAAATATTGAACTTTCAAAGTTCACTTTTTTCTTGGTTCAGATGTGAGATTCAATGCATTGTCATGCACTTGCATGAATTTTCATGAAAAAATATTGAACTTTCAAAGTTCACTTTTTTCTTGGTTCAGATGTGAGATTCAATGCATTGTCATGCACTTGCATGAATTTTCATGAAAAAATATTGAACTTTCAAAGTTCACTATTTTCTTGGTTCAGATGTGAGATTCAATGCATTGTCATGCACTTGCATGAATTTTCATGAAAAAATATTGAACTTTCAAAGTTCACTTTTTTCTTGGTTCAGATGTGAGATTCAATGCATTGTCATGCACTTGCATGAATTTTCATGAAAAAATATTGAACTTTCAAAGTTCACTTTTTTCTTGGTTCAGATGTGAGATTCAATGCATTGTCATGCACTTGCATGAATTTTCATGAAAAAATATTGAACTTTCAAAGTTCACTATTTTCTTGGTTCAGATGTGAGATTCAATGCATTGTCATGCACTTGCATGAATTTTCATGAAAAAATATTGAACTTTCAAAGTTCACTATTTTCTTGGTTCAGATGTGAGATTCAATGCATTGTCATGCACTTGCATGAATTTTCATGAAAAAATATTGATTTTTCAAAGTTTACTTTAATGAATGCACTTGCATGAATTTTCATGAAAAAATATTGAACTTTCAAAGTTCACTTTTTTCTTGGTTCAGATGTGAGATTCAATGCATTGTCATGCACTTGCATGAATTTTCATGAAAAAATATTGAACTTTCAAAGTTCACTATTTTCTTGGTTCAGATGTGAGATTCAATGCATTGTCATGCACTTGCATGAATTTTCATGAAAAAATATTGAACTTTCAAAGTTCACTTTTTTCTTGGTTCAGATGTGAGATTCAATGCATTGTCATGCACTTGCATGAATTTTCATGAAAAATATTGAACTTTCAAAGTTCACTATTTTCTTGGTTCAGATGTGAGATTCAATGCATTGTCATGCACTTGCATGAATTTTCATGAAAAAATATTGAACTTTCAAAGTTCACTATTTTCTTGGTTCAGATGTGAGATTCAATGCATTGTCATGCACTTGCATGAATTTTCATGAAAAAATATTGAACTTTCAAAGTTCACTTTTTTCTTGGTTCAGATGTGAGATTCAATGCATTGTCATGCACTTGCATGAATTTTCATGAAAAAATATTGAACTTTCAAAGTTCACTATTTTCTTGGTTCAGATGTGAGATTCAATGCATTGTCATGCACTTGCATGAATTTTCATGAAAAAATATTGATTTTTCAAAGTTTACTTTAATGAATGCACTTGCATGAATTTTCATGAAAAAATATTGAACTTTCAAAGTTCACTTTTTTCTTGGTTCAGATGTGAGATTCAATGCATTGTCATGCACTTGCATGAATTTTCATGAAAAAATATTGAACTTTCAAAGTTCACTATTTTCTTGGTTCAGATGTGAGATTCAATGCATTGTCATGCACTTGCATGAATTTTCATGAAAAAATATTGAACTTTCAAAGTTCACTTTTTTCTTGGTTCAGATGTGAGATTCAATGCATTGTCATGCACTTGCATGAATTTTCATGAAAAAATATTGAACTTTCAAAGTTCACTATTTTCTTGGTTCAGATGTGAGATTCAATGCATTGTCATGCACTTGCATGAATTTTCATGAAAAAATATTGAACTTTCAAAGTTCACTATTTTCTTGGTTCAGATGTGAGATTCAATGCATTGTCATGCACTTGCATGAATTTTCATGAAAAAATATTGATTTTTCAAAGTTTACTTTAATGAATGCACTTGCATGAATTTTCATGAAAAATATTGAACTTTCAAAGTTCACTTTTTTCTTGGTTCAGATGTGAGATTCAATGCATTGTCATGCACTTGCATGAATTTTCATGAAAAAATATTGAACTTTCAAAGTTCACTATTTTCTTGGTTCAGATGTGAGATTCAATGCATTGTCATGCACTTGCATGAATTTTCATGAAAAAATATTGATTTTTCAAAGTTTACTTTAATGAATGCACTTGCATGAATTTTCATGAAAAAATATTGAACTTTCAAAGTTCACTTTTTTCTTGGTTCAGATGTGAGATTCAATGCATTGTCATGCACTTGCATGAATTTTCATGAAAAAATATTGAACTTTCAAAGTTCACTTTTTTCTTGGTTCAGATGTGAGATTCAATGCATTGTCATGCACTTGCATGAATTTTCATGAAAAAATATTGAACTTTCAAAGTTCACTTTTTTCTTGGTTCAGATGTGAGATTCAATGCATTGTCATGCACTTGCATGAATTTTCATGAAAAAATATTGAACTTTCAAAGTTCACTATTTTCTTGGTTCAGATGTGAGATTCAATGCATTGTCATGCACTTGCATGAATTTTCATGAAAAAATATTGAACTTTCAAAGTTCACTATTTTCTTGGTTCAGATGTGAGATTCAATGCATTGTCATGCACTTGCATGAATTTTCATGAAAAAATATTGAACTTTCAAAGTTCACTTTTTTCTTGGTTCAGATGTGAGATTCAATGCATTGTCATGCACTTGCATGAATTTTCATGAAAAAATATTGAACTTTCAAAGTTCACTTTTTTCTTGGTTCAGATGTGAGATTCAATGCATTGTCATGCACTTGCATGAATTTTCATGAAAAAATATTGAACTTTCAAAGTTCACTTTTTTCTTGGTTCAGATGTGAGATTCAATGCATTGTCATGCACTTGCATGAATTTTCATGAAAAAATATTGAACTTTCAAAGTTCACTATTTTCTTGGTTCAGATGTGAGATTCAATGCATTGTCATGCACTTGCATGAATTTTCATGAAAAAATATTGAACTTTCAAAGTTCACTATTTTCTTGGTTCAGATGTGAGATTCAATGCATTGTCATGCACTTGCATGAATTTTCATGAAAAAATATTGAACTTTCAAAGTTCACTATTTTCTTGGTTCAGATGTGAGATTCAATGCATTGTCATGCACTTGCATGAATTTTCATGAAAAAATATTGATTTTTCAAAGTTTACTTTAATGAATGCACTTGCATGAATTTTCATGAAAAAATATTGAACTTTCAAAGTTCACTTTTTTCTTGGTTCAGATGTGAGATTCAATGCATTGTCATGCACTTGCATGAATTTTCATGAAAAAATATTGAACTTTCAAAGTTCACTATTTTCTTGGTTCAGATGTGAGATTCAATGCATTGTCATGCACTTGCATGAATTTTCATGAAAAAATATTGAACTTTCAAAGTTCACTTTTTTCTTGGTTCAGATGTGAGATTCAATGCATTGTCATGCACTTGCATGAATTTTCATGAAAAAATATTGAACTTTCAAAGTTCACTATTTTCTTGGTTCAGATGTGAGATTCAATGCATTGTCATGCACTTGCATGAATTTTCATGAAAAAATATTGAACTTTCAAAGTTCACTATTTTCTTGGTTCAGATGTGAGATTCAATGCATTGTCATGCACTTGCATGAATTTTCATGAAAAAATATTGAACTTTCAAAGTTCACTTTTTTCTTGGTTCAGATGTGAGATTCAATGCATTGTCATGCACTTGCATGAATTTTCATGAAAAAATATTGAACTTTCAAAGTTCACTATTTTCTTGGTTCAGATGTGAGATTCAATGCATTGTCATGCACTTGCATGAATTTTCATGAAAAAATATTGATTTTTTTCAAAGTTTACTTTAATGAATGCACTTGCATGAATTTTCATGAAAAAATATTGAACTTTCAAAGTTCACTTTTTTCTTGGTTCAGATGTGAGATTCAATGCATTGTCATGCACTTGCATGAATTTTCATGAAAAAAT
The DNA here is from genome assembly GCA_030770115.1 of Daphnia galeata. NCBI lineage: Eukaryota > Metazoa > Arthropoda > Branchiopoda > Diplostraca > Daphniidae > Daphnia > Daphnia galeata. Next base: position 127,157 of record JAUANT010000017.1, on the reverse strand, counting down.
ATTGAACTTTCAAAGTTCACTATTTTCTTGGTTCAGATGTGAGATTCAATGCATTGTCATGCACTTGCATGAATTTTCATGAAAAAATATTGAACTTTCAAAGTTCACTATTTTCTTGGTTCAGATGTGAGATTCAATGCATTGTCATGCACTTGCATGAATTTTCATGAAAAAATATTGAACTTTCAAAGTTCACTATTTTCTTGGTTCAGATGTGAGATTCAATGCATTGTCATGCACTTGCATGAATTTTCATGAAAAAATATTGAACTTTCAAAGTTCACTATTTTCTTGGTTCAGATGTGAGATTCAATGCATTGTCATGCACTTGCATGAATTTTCATGAAAAAATATTGATTTTCAAAGTTTACTTTAATGAATGCACTTGCATGAATTTTCATGAAAAAATATTGAACTTTCAAAGTTCACTTTTTTCTTGGTTCAGATGTGAGATTCAATGCATTGTCATGCACTTGCATGAATTTTCATGAAAAAATATTGAACTTTCAAAGTTCACTATTTTCTTGGTTCAGATGTGAGATTCAATGCATTGTCATGCACTTGCATGAATTTTCATGAAAAAATATTGATTTTTCAAAGTTTACTTTAATGAATGCACTTGCATGAATTTTCATGAAAAAATATTGAACTTTCAAAGTTCACTTTTTTCTTGGTTCAGATGTGAGATTCAATGCATTGTCATGCACTTGCATGAATTTTCATGAAAAAATATTGAACTTTCAAAGTTCACTTTTTTCTTGGTTCAGATGTGAGATTCAATGCATTGTCATGCACTTGCATGAATTTTCATGAAAAAATATTGAACTTTCAAAGTTCACTTTTTTCTTTGTTCAGATGTGAGATTCAATGCATTGTCATGCACTTGCATGAATTTTCATGAAAAAATATTGAACTTTCAAAGTTCACTTTTTTCTTGGTTCAGATGTGAGATTCAATGCATTGTCATGCACTTGCATGAATTTTCATGAAAAAATATTGAACTTTCAAAGTTCACTATTTTCTTGGTTCAGATGTGAGATTCAATGCATTGTCATGCACTTGCATGAATTTTCATGAAAAAATATTGAACTTTCAAAGTTCACTATTTTCTTGGTTCAGATGTGAGATTCAATGCATTGTCATGCACTTGCATGAATTTTCATGAAAAAATATTGATTTTTCAAAGTTTACTTTAATGAATGCACTTGCATGAATTTTCATGAAAAAATATTGAACTTTCAAAGTTCACTTTTTTCTTGGTTCAGATGTGAGATTCAATGCATTGTCATGCACTTGCATGAATTTTCATGAAAAAATATTGAACTTTCAAAGTTCACTATTTTCTTGGTTCAGATGTGAGATTCAATGCATTGTCATGCACTTGCATGAATTTTCATGAAAAAATATTGAACTTTCAAAGTTCACTTTTTTCTTGGTTCAGATGTGAGATTCAATGCATTGTCATGCACTTGCATGAATTTTCATGAAAAAATATTGAACTTTCAAAGTTCACTTTTTTCTTGGTTCAGATGTGAGATTCAATGCATTGTCATGCACTTGCATGAATTTTCATGAAAAAATATTGAACTTTCAAAGTTCACTTTTTTCTTGGTTCAGATGTGAGATTCAATGCATTGTCATGCACTTGCATGAATTTTCATGAAAAAATATTGAACTTTCAAAGTTCACTTTTTTCTTGGTTCAGATGTGAGATTCAATGCATTGTCATGCACTTGCATGAATTTTCATGAAAAAATATTGAACTTTCAAAGTTCACTTTTTTCTTGGTTCAGATGTGAGATTCAATGCATTGTCATGCACTTGCATGAATTTTCATGAAAAAATATTGAACTTTCAAAGTTCACTATTTTCTTGGTTCAGATGTGAGATTCAATGCATTGTCATGCACTTGCATGAATTTTCATGAAAAAATATTGATTTTTCAAAGTTTACTTTAATGAATGCACTTGCATGAATTTTCATGAAAAAATATTGAACTTTCAAAGTTCACTTTTTTCTTGGTTCAGATGTGAGATTCAATGCATTGTCATGCACTTGCATGAATTTTCATGAAAAAATATTGAACTTTCAAAGTTCACTATTTTCTTGGTTCAGATGTGAGATTCAATGCATTGTCATGCACTTGCATGAATTTTCATGAAAAAATATTGAACTTTCAAAGTTCACTTTTTTCTTGGTTCAGATGTGAGATTCAATGCATTGTCATGCACTTGCATGAATTTTCATGAAAAAATATTGAACTTTCAAAGTTCACTATTTTCTTGGTTCAGATGTGAGATTCAATGCATTGTCATGCACTTGCATGAATTTTCATGAAAAAATATTGAACTTTCAAAGTTCACTATTTTCTTGGTTCAGATGTGAGATTCAATGCATTGTCATGCACTTGCATGAATTTTCATGAAAAAATATTGAACTTTCAAAGTTCACTATTTTCTTGGTTCAGATGTGAGATTCAATGCATTGTCATGCACTTGCATGAATTTTCATGAAAAAATATTGAACTTTCAAAGTTCACTTTTTTCTTGGTTCAGATGTGAGATTCAATGCATTGTCATGCACTTGCATGAATTTTCATGAAAAAATATTGAACTTTCAAAGTTCACTTTTTTCTTGGTTCAGATGTGAGATTCAATGCATTGTCATGCACTTGCATGAATTTTCATGAAAAAATATTGAACTTTCAAAGTTCACTATTTTCTTGGTTCAGATGTGAGATTCAATGCATTGTCATGCACTTGCATGAATTTTCATGAAAAAATATTGAACTTTCAAAGTTCACTTTTTTCTTGGTTCAGATGTGAGATTCAATGCATTGTCATGCACTTGCATGAATTTTCATGAAAAAATATTGAACTTTCAAAGTTCACTTTTTTCTTGGTTCAGATGTGAGATTCAATGCATTGTCATGCACTTGCATGAATTTTCATGAAAAAATATTGAACTTTCAAAGTTCACTATTTTCTTGGTTCAGATGTGAGATTCAATGCATTGTCATGCACTTGCATGAATTTTCATGAAAAAATATTGAACTTTCAAAGTTCACTATTTTCTTGGTTCAGATGTGAGATTCAATGCATTGTCATGCACTTGCATGAATTTTCATGAAAAAATATTGATTTTTCAAAGTTTACTTTAATGAATGCACTTGCATGAATTTTCATGAAAAAATATTGAACTTTCAAAGTTCACTTTTTTCTTGGTTCAGATGTGAGATTCAATGCATTGTCATGCACTTGCATGAATTTTCATGAAAAAATATTGAACTTTCAAAGTTCACTATTTTCTTGGTTCAGATGTGAGATTCAATGCATTGTCATGCACTTGCATGAATTTTCATGAAAAAATATTGAACTTTCAAAGTTCACTTTTTTCTTGGTTCAGATGTGAGATTCAATGCATTGTCATGCACTTGCATGAATTTTCATGAAAAAATATTGAACTTTCAAAGTTCACTATTTTCTTGGTTCAGATGTGAGATTCAATGCATTGTCATGCACTTGCATGAATTTTCATGAAAAAATATTGAACTTTCAAAGTTCACTATTTTCTTGGTTCAGATGTGAGATTCAATGCATTGTCATGCACTTGCATGAATTTTCATGAAAAAATATTGAACTTTCAAAGTTCACTTTTTTCTTGGTTCAGATGTGAGATTCAATGCATTGTCATGCACTTGCATGAATTTTCATGAAAAAATATTGAACTTTCAAAGTTCACTATTTTCTTGGTTCAGATGTGAGATTCAATGCATTGTCATGCACTTGCATGAATTTTCATGAAAAAATATTGATTTTTCAAAGTTTACTTTAATGAATGCACTTGCATGAATTTTCATGAAAAAATATTGAACTTTCAAAGTTCACTTTTTTCTTGGTTCAGATGTGAGATTCAATGCATTGTCATGCACTTGCATGAATTTTCATGAAAAAATATTGAACTTTCAAAGTTCACTTTTTCTTGGTTCAGATGTGAGATTCAATGCATTGTCATGCACTTGCATGAATTTTCATGAAAAAATATTGAACTTTCAAAGTTCACTATTTTCTTGGTTCAGATGTGAGATTCAATGCATTGTCATGCACTTGCATGAATTTTCATGAAAAAATATTGAACTTTCAAAGTTCACTATTTTTCTTGGTTCAGATGTGAGATTCAATGCATTGTCATGCACTTGCATGAATTTTCATGAAAAAATATTGAACTTTCAAAGTTCACTATTTTCTTGGTTCAGATGTGAGATTCAATGCATTGTCATGCACTTGCATGAATTTTCATGAAAAAATATTGATTTTTTCAAAGTTTACTTTAATGAATGCACTTGCATGAATTTTCATGAAAAAATATTGAACTTTCAAAGTTCACTTTTTTCTTGGTTCAGATGTGAGATTCAATGCATTGTCATGCACTTGCATGAATTTTCATGAAAAAATATTGAACTTTCAAAGTTCACTATTTTCTTGGTTCAGATGTGAGATTCAATGCATTGTCATGCACTTGCATGAATTTTCATGAAAAAATATTGATTTTTCAAAGTTTACTTTAATGAATGCACTTGCATGAATTTTCATGAAAAAATATTGAACTTTCAAAGTTCACTTTTTTCTTGGTTCAGATGTGAGATTCAATGCATTGTCATGCACTTGCATGAATTTTCATGAAAAAATATTGAACTTTCAAAGTTCACTTTTTTCTTGGTTCAGATGTGAGATTCAATGCATTGTCATGCACTTGCATGAATTTTCATGAAAAAATATTGAACTTTCAAAGTTCACTTTTTTCTTGGTTCAGATGTGAGATTCAATGCATTGTCATGCACTTGCATGAATTTTCATGAAAAAATATTGAACTTTCAAAGTTCACTTTTTTCTTGGTTCAGATGTGAGATTCAATGCATTGTCATGCACTTGCATGAATTTTCATGAAAAAATATTGAACTTTCAAAGTTCACTATTTTCTTGGTTCAGATGTGAGATTCAATGCATTGTCATGCACTTGCATGAATTTTCATGAAAAAATATTGAACTTTCAAAGTTCACTATTTTCTTGGTTCAGATGTGAGATTCAATGCATTGTCATGCACTTGCATGAATTTTCATGAAAAAATATTGATTTTTCAAAGTTTACTTTAATGAATGCACTTGCATGAATTTTCATGAAAAAATATTGAACTTTCAAAGTTCACTTTTTTCTTGGTTCAGATGTGAGATTCAATGCATTGTCATGCACTTGCATGAATTTTCATGAAAAAATATTGAACTTTCAAAGTTCACTATTTTCTTGGTTCAGATGTGAGATTCAATGCATTGTCATGCACTTGCATGAATTTTCATGAAAAAATATTGAACTTTCAAAGTTCACTTTTTTCTTGGTTCAGATGTGAGATTCAATGCATTGTCATGCACTTGCATGAATTTTCATGAAAAAATATTGAACTTTCAAAGTTCACTTTTTTCTTGGTTCAGATGTGAGATTCAATGCATTGTCATGCACTTGCATGAATTTTCATGAAAAAATATTGAACTTTCAAAGTTCACTTTTTTCTTGGTTCAGATGTGAGATTCAATGCATTGTCATGCACTTGCATGAATTTTCATGAAAAAATATTGAACTTTCAAAGTTCACTTTTTTCTTGGTTCAGATGTGAGATTCAATGCATTGTCATGCACTTGCATGAATTTTCATGAAAAAATATTGAACTTTCAAAGTTCACTTTTTTCTTGGTTCAGATGTGAGATTCAATGCATTGTCATGCACTTGCATGAATTTTCATGAAAAAATATTGAACTTTCAAAGTTCACTATTTTCTTGGTTCAGATGTGAGATTCAATGCATTGTCATGCACTTGCATGAATTTTCATGAAAAAATATTGATTTTTCAAAGTTTACTTTAATGAATGCACTTGCATGAATTTTCATGAAAAAATATTGAACTTTCAAAGTTCACTTTTTTCTTGGTTCAGATGTGAGATTCAATGCATTGTCATGCACTTGCATGAATTTTCATGAAAAAATATTGAACTTTCAAAGTTCACTTTTTTCTTGGTTCAGATGTGAGATTCAATGCATTGTCATGCACTTGCATGAATTTTCATGAAAAAATATTGAACTTTCAAAGTTCACTTTTTTCTTGGTTCAGATGTGAGATTCAATGCATTGTCATGCACTTGCATGAATTTTCATGAAAAAATATTGAACTTTCAAAGTTCACTATTTTCTTGGTTCAGATGTGAGATTCAATGCATTGTCATGCACTTGCATGAATTTTCATGAAAAAATATTGAACTTTCAAAGTTCACTTTTTTCTTGGTTCAGATGTGAGATTCAATGCATTGTCATGCACTTGCATGAATTTTCATGAAAAAATATTGAACTTTCAAAGTTCACTTTTTTCTTGGTTCAGATGTGAGATTCAATGCATTGTCATGCACTTGCATGAATTTTCATGAAAAAATATTGAACTTTCAAAGTTCACTATTTTCTTGGTTCAGATGTGAGATTCAATGCATTGTCATGCACTTGCATGAATTTTCATGAAAAAATATTGAACTTTCAAAGTTCACTTTTTTCTTGGTTCAGATGTGAGATTCAATGCATTGTCATGCACTTGCATGAATTTTCATGAAAAAATATTGAACTTTCAAAGTTCACTATTTTCTTGGTTCAGATGTGAGATTCAATGCATTGTCATGCACTTGCATGAATTTTCATGAAAAAATATTGATTTTTTCAAAGTTTACTTTAATGAATGCACTTGCATGAATTTTCATGAAAAAATATTGAACTTTCAAAGTTCACTTTTTTCTTGGTTCAGATGTGAGATTCAATGCATTGTCATGCACTTGCATGAATTTTCATGAAAAAATATTGAACTTTCAAAGTTCACTATTTTCTTGGTTCAGATGTGAGATTCAATGCATTGTCATGCACTTGCATGAATTTTCATGAAAAAATATTGAACTTTCAAAGTTCACTTTTTCTTGGTTCAGATGTGAGATTCAATGCATTGTCATGCACTTGCATGAATTTTCATGAAAAAATATTGAACTTTCAAAGTTCACTATTTTCTTGGTTCAGATGTGAGATTCAATGCATTGTCATGCACTTGCATGAATTTTCATGAAAAAATATTGAACTTTCAAAGTTCACTATTTTCTTGGTTCAGATGTGAGATTCAATGCATTGTCATGCACTTGCATGAATTTTCATGAAAAAATATTGAACTTTCAAAGTTCACTATTTTCTTGGTTCAGATGTGAGATTCAATGCATTGTCATGCACTTGCATGAATTTTCATGAAAAAATATTGATTTTTCAAAGTTTACTTTAATGAATGCACTTGCATGAATTTTCATGAAAAAATATTGAACTTTCAAAGTTCACTTTTTTCTTGGTTCAGATGTGAGATTCAATGCATTGTCATGCACTTGCATGAATTTTCATGAAAAAATATTGAACTTTCAAAGTTCACTATTTTCTTGGTTCAGATGTGAGATTCAATGCATTGTCATGCACTTGCATGAATTTTCATGAAAAAATATTGAACTTTCAAAGTTCACTTTTTTCTTGGTTCAGATGTGAGATTCAATGCATTGTCATGCACTTGCATGAATTTTCATGAAAAAATATTGAACTTTCAAAGTTCACTATTTTCTTGGTTCAGATGTGAGATTCAATGCATTGTCATGCACTTGCATGAATTTTCATGAAAAAATATTGAACTTTCAAAGTTCACTATTTTCTTGGTTCAGATGTGAGATTCAATGCATTGTCATGCACTTGCATGAATTTTCATGAAAAAATATTGAACTTTCAAAGTTCACTTTTTTCTTGGTTCAGATGTGAGATTCAATGCATTGTCATGCACTTGCATGAATTTTCATGAAAAAATATTGAACTTTCAAAGTTCACTATTTTCTTGGTTCAGATGTGAGATTCAATGCATTGTCATGCACTTGCATGAATTTTCATGAAAAAATATTGAACTTTCAAAGTTCACTTTTTTCTTGGTTCAGATGTGAGATTCAATGCATTGTCATGCACTTGCATGAATTTTCATGAAAAAATATTGAACTTTCAAAGTTCACTTTTTCTTGGTTCAGATGTGAGATTCAATGCATTGTCATGCACTTGCATGAATTTTCATGAAAAAATATTGAACTTTCAAAGTTCACTTTTTTCTTGGTTCAGATGTGAGATTCAATGCATTGTCATGCACTTGCATGAATTTTCATGAAAAAATATTGAACTTTCAAAGTTCACTTTTTTCTTGGTTCAGATGTGAGATTCAATGCATTGTCATGCACTTGCATGAATTTTCATGAAAAAATATTGAACTTTCAAAGTTCACTATTTTCTTGGTTCAGATGTGAGATTCAATGCATTGTCATGCACTTGCATGAATTTTCATGAAAAAATATTGATTTTTCAAAGTTTACTTTAATGAATGCACTTGCATGAATTTTCATGAAAAAATATTGAACTTTCAAAGTTCACTTTTTTCTTGGTTCAGATGTGAGATTCAATGCATTGTCATGCACTTGCATGAATTTTCATGAAAAAATATTGAACTTTCAAAGTTCACTATTTTCTTGGTTCAGATGTGAGATTCAATGCATTGTCATGCACTTGCATGAATTTTCATGAAAAAATATTGAACTTTCAAAGTTCACTTTTTTCTTGGTTCAGATGTGAGATTCAATGCATTGTCATGCACTTGCATGAATTTTCATGAAAAAATATTGAACTTTCAAAGTTCACTATTTTCTTGGTTCAGATGTGAGATTCAATGCATTGTCATGCACTTGCATGAATTTTCATGAAAAAATATTGAACTTTCAAAGTTCACTATTTTCTTGGTTCAGATGTGAGATTCAATGCATTGTCATGCACTTGCATGAATTTTCATGAAAAAATATTGAACTTTCAAAGTTCACTTTTTTCTTGGTTCAGATGTGAGATTCAATGCATTGTCATGCACTTGCATGAATTTTCATGAAAAAATATTGAACTTTCAAAGTTCACTATTTTCTTGGTTCAGATGTGAGATTCAATGCATTGTCATGCACTTGCATGAATTTTCATGAAAAAATATTGAACTTTCAAAGTTCACTTTTTTCTTGGTTCAGATGTGAGATTCAATGCATTGTCATGCACTTGCATGAATTTTCATGAAAAAATATTGAACTTTCAAAGTTCACTTTTTTCTTGGTTCAGATGTGAGATTCAATGCATTGTCATGCACTTGCATGAATTTTCATGAAAAAATATTGAACTTTCAAAGTTCACTTTTTTCTTGGTTCAGATGTGAGATTCAATGCATTGTCATGCACTTGCATGAATTTTCATGAAAAAATATTGAACTTTCAAAGTTCACTATTTTCTTGGTTCAGATGTGAGATTCAATGCATTGTCATGCACTTGCATGAATTTTCATGAAAAAATATTGAACTTTCAAAGTTCACTTTTTTCTTGGTTCAGATGTGAGATTCAATGCATTGTCATGCACTTGCATGAATTTTCATGAAAAAATATTGAACTTTCAAAGTTCACTATTTTTCTTGGTTCAGATGTGAGATTCAATGCATTGTCATGCACTTGCATGAATTTTCATGAAAAAATATTGAACTTTCAAAGTTCACTATTTTCTTGGTTCAGATGTGAGATTCAATGCATTGTCATGCACTTGCATGAATTTTCATGAAAAAATATTGATTTTTCAAAGTTTACTTTAATGAATGCACTTGCATGAATTTTCATGAAAAAATATTGAACTTTCAAAGTTCACTTTTTTCTTGGTTCAGATGTGAGATTCAATGCATTGTCATGCACTTGCATGAATTTTCATGAAAAAATATTGAACTTTCAAAGTTCACTATTTTCTTGGTTCAGATGTGAGATTCAATGCATTGTCATGCACTTGCATGAATTTTCATGAAAAAATATTGAACTTTCAAAGTTCACTATTTTCTTGGTTCAGATGTGAGATTCAATGCATTGTCATGCACTTGCATGAATTTTCATGAAAAAATATTGAACTTTCAAAGTTCACTATTTTCTTGGTTCAGATGTGAGATTCAATGCATTGTCATGCACTTGCATGAATTTTCATGAAAAAATATTGATTTTTCAAAGTTTACTTTAATGAATGCACTTGCATGAATTTTCATGAAAAAATATTGAACTTTCAAAGTTCACTATTTTCTTGGTTCAGATGTGAGATTCAATGCATTGTCATGCACTTGCATGAATTTTCATGAAAAAATATTGAACTTTCAAAGTTCACTATTTTCTTGGTTCAGATGTGAGATTCAATGCATTGTCATGCACTTGCATGAATTTTCATGAAAAAATATTGAACTTTCAAAGTTCACTTTTTTCTTGGTTCAGATGTGAGATTCAATGCATTGTCATGCACTTGCATGAATTTTCATGAAAAAATATTGAACTTTCAAAGTTCACTATTTTCTTGGTTCAGATGTGAGATTCAATGCATTGTCATGCACTTGCATGAATTTTCATGAAAAAATATTGAACTTTCAAAGTTCACTTTTTTCTTGGTTCAGATGTGAGATTCAATGCATTGTCATGCACTTGCATGAATTTTCATGAAAAAATATTGAACTTTCAAAGTTCACTATTTTCTTGGTTCAGATGTGAGATTCAATGCATTGTCATGCACTTGCATGAATTTTCATGAAAAAATATTGAACTTTCAAAGTTCACTATTTTCTTGGTTCAGATGTGAGATTCAATGCATTGTCATGCACTTGCATGAATTTTCATGAAAAAATATTGAACTTTCAAAGTTCACTATTTTCTTGGTTCAGATGTGAGATTCAATGCATTGTCATGCACTTGCATGAATTTTCATGAAAAAATATTGATTTTTCAAAGTTTACTTTAATGAATGCACTTGCATGAATTTTCATGAAAAAATATTGAACTTTCAAAGTTCACTTTTTTCTTGGTTCAGATGTGAGATTCAATGCATTGTCATGCACTTGCATGAATTTTCATGAAAAAATATTGAACTTTCAAAGTTCACTTTTTTCTTGGTTCAGATGTGAGATTCAATGCATTGTCATGCACTTGCATGAATTTTCATGAAAAAATATTGAACTTTCAAAGTTCACTTTTTTCTTGGTTCAGATGTGAGATTCAATGCATTGTCATGCACTTGCATGAATTTTCATGAAAAAATATTGAACTTTCAAAGTTCACTTTTTTTCTTGGTTCAGATGTGAGATTCAATGCATTGTCATGCACTTGCATGAATTTTCATGAAAAAATATTGAACTTTCAAAGTTCACTATTTTCTTGGTTCAGATGTGAGATTCAATGCATTGTCATGCACTTGCATGAATTTTCATGAAAAAATATTGAACTTTCAAAGTTCACTTTTTTCTTGGTTCAGATGTGAGATTCAATGCATTGTCATGCACTTGCATGAATTTTCATGAAAAAATATTGAACTTTCAAAGTTCACTATTTTCTTGGTTCAGATGTGAGATTCAATGCATTGTCATGCACTTGCATGAATTTTCATGAAAAAATATTGAACTTTCAAAGTTCACTATTTTCTTGGTTCAGATGTGAGATTCAATGCATTGTCATGCACTTGCATGAATTTTCATGAAAAAATATTGAACTTTCAAAGTTCACTATTTTCTTGGTTCAGATGTGAGATTCAATGCATTGTCATGCACTTGCATGAATTTTCATGAAAAAATATTGATTTTTCAAAGTTTACTTTAATGAATGCACTTGCATGAATTTTCATGAAAAAATATTGAACTTTCAAAGTTCACTTTTTTCTTGGTTCAGATGTGAGATTCAATGCATTGTCATGCACTTGCATGAATTTTCATGAAAAAATATTGAACTTTCAAAGTTCACTTTTTCTTGGTTCAGATGTGAGATTCAATGCATTGTCATGCACTTGCATGAATTTTCATGAAAAAATATTGAACTTTCAAAGTTCACTTTTTTCTTGGTTCAGATGTGAGATTCAATGCATTGTCATGCACTTGCATGAATTTTCATGAAAAAATATTGAACTTTCAAAGTTCACTTTTTTCTTGGTTCAGATGTGAGATTCAATGCATTGTCATGCACTTGCATGAATTTTCATGAAAAAATATTGAACTTTCAAAGTTCACTATTTTCTTGGTTCAGATGTGAGATTCAATGCATTGTCATGCACTTGCATGAATTTTCATGAAAAAATATTGAACTTTCAAAGTTCACTATTTTCTTGGTTCAGATGTGAGATTCAATGCATTGTCATGCACTTGCATGAATTTTCATGAAAAAATATTGAACTTTCAAAGTTCACTATTTTCTTGGTTCAGATGTGAGATTCAATGCATTGTCATGCACTTGCATGAATTTTCATGAAAAAATATTGATTTTTCAAAGTTTACTTTAATGAATGCACTTGCATGAATTTTCATGAAAAAATATTGAACTTTCAAAGTTCACTTTTTTCTTGGTTCAGATGTGAGATTCAATGCATTGTCATGCACTTGCATGAATTTTCATGAAAAAATATTGAACTTTCAAAGTTCACTATTTTCTTGGTTCAGATGTGAGATTCAATGCATTGTCATGCACTTGCATGAATTTTCATGAAAAAATATTGATTTTTCAAAGTTTACTTTAATGAATGCACTTGCATGAAATTTTCATGAAAAAATATTGAACTTTCAAAGTTCACTTTTTTCTTGGTTCAGATGTGAGATTCAATGCATTGTCATGCACTTGCATGAATTTTCATGAAAAAATATTGAACTTTCAAAGTTCACTATTTTCTTGGTTCAGATGTGAGATTCAATGCATTGTCATGCACTTGCATGAATTTTCATGAAAAAATATTGATTTTTTCAAAGTTTACTTTAATGAATGCACTTGCATGAATTTTCATGAAAAAATATTGAACTTTCAAAGTTCACTTTTTTCTTGGTTCAGATGTGAGATTCAATGCATTGTCATGCACTTGCATGAATTTTCATGAAAAAATATTGAACTTTCAAAGTTCACTATTTTCTTGGTTCAGATGTGAGATTCAATGCATTGTCATGCACTTGCATGAATTTTCATGAAAAAATATTGAACTTTCAAAGTTCACTATTTTCTTGGTTCAGATGTGAGATTCAATGCATTGTCATGCACTTGCATGAATTTTCATGAAAAAATATTGAATTTTTCAAAGTTTACTTTAATGAATGCATGCTTGCATGAATTTTCATGAAAAAATATTGAACTTTCAAAGTTCACTTTTTTCTTGGTTCAGATGTGAGATTCAATGCATTGTCATGCACTTGCATGAATTTTCATGAAAAAATATTGAACTTTCAAAGTTCACTATTTTCTTGGTTCAGATGTGAGATTCAATGCATTGTCATGCACTTGCATGAATTTTCATGAAAAAATATTGATTTTTCAAAGTTTACTTTAATGAATGCACTTGCATGAATTTTCATGAAAAAATATTGAACTTTCAAAGTTCACTTTTTCTTGGTTCAGATGTGAGATTCAATGCATTGTCATGCACTTGCATGAATTTTCATGAAAAAATATTGAACTTTCAAAGTTCACTATTTTCTTGGTTCAGATGTGAGATTCAATGCATTGTCATGCACTTGCATGAATTTTCATGAAAAAATATTGAACTTTCAAAGTTCACTTTTTCTTTGTTCAGATGTGAGATTCAATGCATTGTCATGCACTTGCATGAATTTTCATGAAAAAATATTGAACTTTCAAAGTTCACTATTTTCTTGGTTCAGATGTGAGATTCAATGCATTGTCATGCACTTGCATGAATTTTCATGAAAAAATATTGAACTTTCAAAGTTCACTATTTTCTTGGTTCAGATGTGAGATTCAATGCATTGTCATGCACTTGCATGAATTTTCATGAAAAAATATTGAACTTTCAAAGTTCACTATTTTCTTGGTTCAGATGTGAGATTCAATGCATTGTCATGCACTTGCATGAATTTTCATGAAAAAATATTGATTTTTCAAAGTTTACTTTAATGAATGCACTTGCATGAATTTTCATGAAAAAATATTGAACTTTCAAAGTTCACTTTTTTCTTGGTTCAGATGTGAGATTCAATGCATTGTCATGCACTTGCATGAATTTTCATGAAAAAATATTGAACTTTCAAAGTTCACTTTTTTCTTGGTTCAGATGTGAGATTCAATGCATTGTCATGCACTTGCATGAATTTTCATGAAAAAATATTGAACTTTCAAAGTTCACTTTTTTCTTGGTTCAGATGTGAGATTCAATGCATTGTCATGCACTTGCATGAATTTTCATGAAAAAATATTGAACTTTCAAAGTTCACTTTTTTCTTGGTTCAGATGTGAGATTCAATGCATTGTCATGCACTTGCATGAATTTTCATGAAAAAATATTGAACTTTCAAAGTTCACTATTTTCTTGGTTCAGATGTGAGATTCAATGCATTGTCATGCACTTGCATGAATTTTCATGAAAAAATATTGAACTTTCAAAGTTCACTATTTTCTTGGTTCAGATGTGAGATTCAATGCATTGTCATGCACTTGCATGAATTTTCATGAAAAAATATTGAACTTTCAAAGTTCACTATTTTCTTGGTTCAGATGTGAGATTCAATGCATTGTCATGCACTTGCATGAATTTTCATGAAAAAATATTGATTTTTCAAAGTTTACTTTAATGAATGCACTTGCATGAATTTTTCATGAAAAAATATTGAACTTTCAAAGTTCACTTTTTTCTTGGTTCAGATGTGAGATTCAATGCATTGTCATGCACTTGCATGAATTTTCATGAAAAAATATTGAACTTTCAAAGTTCACTATTTTCTTGGTTCAGATGTGAGATTCAATGCATTGTCATGCACTTGCATGAATTTTCATGAAAAAATATTGATTTTTCAAAGTTTACTTTAATGAATGCACTTGCATGAATTTTCATGAAAAAATATTGAACTTTCAAAGTTCACTTTTTTCTTGGTTCAGATGTGAGATTCAATGCATTGTCATGCACTTGCATGAATTTTCATGAAAAAATATTGAACTTTCAAAGTTCACTATTTTCTTGGTTCAGATGTGAGATTCAATGCATTGTCATGCACTTGCATGAATTTTCATGAAAAAATATTGAACTTTCAAAGTTCACTATTTTCTTGGTTCAGATGTGAGATTCAATGCATTGTCATGCACTTGCATGAATTTTCATGAAAAAATATTGATTTTTCAAAGTTTACTTTAATGAATGCACTTGCATGAATTTTCATGAAAAAATATTGAACTTTCAAAGTTCACTTTTTTCTTGGTTCAGATGTGAGATTCAATGCATTGTCATGCACTTGCATGAATTTTCATGAAAAAATATTGAACTTTCAAAGTTCACTATTTTCTTGGTTCAGATGTGAGATTCAATGCATTGTCATGCACTTGCATGAATTTTCATGAAAAAATATTGATTTTTCAAAGTTTACTTTAATGATGCACTTGCATGAATTTTCATGAAAAAATATTGAACTTTCAAAGTTCACTTTTTTCTTGGTTCAGATGTGAGATTCAATGCATTGTCATGCACTTGCATGAATTTTCATGAAAAAATATTGAACTTTCAAAGTTCACTATTTTCTTGGTTCAGATGTGAGATTCAATGCATTGTCATGCACTTGCATGAATTTTCATGAAAAAATATTGAACTTTCAAAGTTCACTTTTTTCTTGGTTCAGATGTGAGATTCAATGCATTGTCATGCACTTGCATGAATTTTCATGAAAAAATATTGAACTTTCAAAGTTCACTATTTTCTTGGTTCAGATGTGAGATTCAATGCATTGTCATGCACTTGCATGAATTTTCATGAAAAAATATTGATTTTTCAAAGTTTACTTTAATGAATGCACTTGCATGAATTTTCATGAAAAAATATTGAACTTTCAAAGTTCACTTTTTTCTTGGTTCAGATGTGAGATTCAATGCATTGTCATGCACTTGCATGAATTTTCATGAAAAAATATTGAACTTTCAAAGTTCACTTTTTCTGGTTCAGATGTGAGATTCAATGCATTGTCATGCACTTGCATGAATTTTCATGAAAAAATATTGAACTTTCAAAGTTCACTTTTTTCTTGGTTCAGATGTGAGATTCAATGCATTGTCATGCACTTGCATGAATTTTCATGAAAAAATATTGATTTTCAAAGTTTACTTTAATGAATGCACTTGCATGAATTTTCATGAAAAAATATTGAACTTTCAAAGTTCACTTTTTCTTGGTTCAGATGTGAGATTCAATGCATTGTCATGCACTTGCATGAATTTTCATGAAAAAATATTGAACTTTCAAAGTTCACTATTTTTCTTGGTTCAGATGTGAGATTCAATGCATTGTCATGCACTTGCATGAATTTTCATGAAAAAATATTGAACTTTCAAAGTTCACTTTTTCTTGGTTCAGATGTGAGATTCAATGCATTGTCATGCACTTGCATGAATTTTCATGAAAAAATATTGAACTTTCAAAGTTCACTATTTTTCTTGGTTCAGATGTGAGATTCAATGCATTGTCATGCACTTGCATGAATTTTCATGAAAAAATATTGAACTTTCAAAGTTCACTATTTTCTTGGTTCAGATGTGAGATTCAATGCATTGTCATGCACTTGCATGAATTTTCATGAAAAAATATTGATTTTCAAAGTTTACTTTAATGAATGCACTTGCATGAATTTTCATGAAAAAATATTGAACTTTCAAAGTTCACTTTTTTCTTGGTTCAGATGTGAGATTCAATGCATTGTCATGCACTTGCATGAATTTTCATGAAAAAATATTGAACTTTCAAAGTTCACTATTTTCTTGGTTCAGATGTGAGATTCAATGCATTGTCATGCACTTGCATGAATTTTCATGAAAAAATATTGAACTTTCAAAGTTCACTTTTTTCTTGGTTCAGATGTGAGATTCAATGCATTGTCATGCACTTGCATGAATTTTCATGAAAAAATATTGAACTTTCAAAGTTCACTATTTTTCTTGGTTCAGATGTGAGATTCAATGCATTGTCATGCACTTGCATGAATTTTCATGAAAAAATATTGAACTTTCAAAGTTCACTATTTTCTTGGTTCAGATGTGAGATTCAATGCATTGTCATGCACTTGCATGAATTTTCATGAAAAAATATTGAACTTTCAAAGTTCACTTTTTTCTTTGTTCAGATGTGAGATTCAATGCATTGTCATGCACTTGCATGAATTTTCATGAAAAAATATTGAACTTTCAAAGTTCACTATTTTCTTGGTTCAGATGTGAGATTCAATGCATTGTCATGCACTTGCATGAATTTTCATGAAAAAATATTGAACTTTCAAAGTTCACTATTTTCTTGGTTCAGATGTGAGATTCAATGCATTGTCATGCACTTGCATGAATTTTCATGAAAAAATATTGAACTTTCAAAGTTCACTATTTTCTTGGTTCAGATGTGAGATTCAATGCATTGTCATGCACTTGCATGAATTTTCATGAAAAAATATTGATTTTTCAAAGTTTACTTTAATGAATGCACTTGCATGAATTTTCATGAAAAAATATTGAACTTTCAAAGTTCACTTTTTTCTTGGTTCAGATGTGAGATTCAATGCATTGTCATGCACTTGCATGATTTTCATGAAAAAATATTGAACTTTCAAAGTTCACTTTTTTCTTGGTTCAGATGTGAGATTCAATGCATTGTCATGCACTTGCATGAATTTTCATGAAAAAATATTGAACTTTCAAAGTTCACTTTTTTCTTGGTTCAGATGTGAGATTCAATGCATTGTCATGCACTTGCATGAATTTTCATGAAAAAATATTGAACTTTCAAAGTTCACTTTTTTCTTGGTTCAGATGTGAGATTCAATGCATTGTCATGCACTTGCATGAATTTTCATGAAAAAATATTGAACTTTCAAAGTTCACTTTTTTCTTGGTTCAGATGTGAGATTCAATGCATTGTCATGCACTTGCATGAATTTTCATGAAAAATATTGAACTTTCAAAGTTCACTATTTTCTTGGTTCAGATGTGAGATTCAATGCATTGTCATGCACTTGCATGAATTTTCATGAAAAAATATTGAACTTTCAAAGTTCACTATTTTCTTGGTTCAGATGTGAGATTCAATGCATTGTCATGCACTTGCATGAATTTTCATGAAAAAATATTGATTTTTCAAAGTTTACTTTAATGAGATGCACTTGCATGAATTTTCATGAAAAAATATTGAACTTTCAAAGTTCACTTTTTTCTTGGTTCAGATGTGAGATTCAATGCATTGTCATGCACTTGCATGAATTTTCATGAAAAAATATTGAACTTTCAAAGTTCACTTTTTTCTTGGTTCAGATGTGAGATTCAATGCATTGTCATGCACTTGCATGAATTTTCATGAAAAAATATTGAACTTTCAAAGTTCACTTTTTTCTTTGTTTCAGAAGTGAGATTCAATGCATTTTCATGCACTTGCAATGAATTTTCATGAAAAAATATTGAACTTTCAAAGTTTCACTTTTTTCTGGTTCAGAAGTGATTCAATGCATTGTCATTCACTTGCATGAATTTTCATGAAAAACATTGAACTTTCAAAGTTCACTTTTTTCTTGGTTCAGATGTGAGATTCAATGCATTGTCATGCACTTGCATGAATTTTCATGAAAAAATATTGAACTTTCAAAGTTCACTTTTTCTTAGTTCAGATGTGAGATTCAATGCATTGTCATGCATTGCAACATGAATTTTCATGAAAAATATTGAACTTTCAAAGTTCACTTTTTTCTGGTTCTGATGTGAGATTCAATGCATTGTCTGCACTTGCATGATTTTCATGAAAAAATATTGAACTTTCAAAGTTCACTTTTTTCTTGGTTCAGATGTGAGATTCAATGCATTGTCATGCACTTGCATGAATTTTCATGAAAAAATATTGAACTTTCAAAGTTCACTATTTTCTTGGTTCAGATGTGAGATTCAATGCATTGTCATGCACTTGCATGAATTTTCATGAAAAATATTGATTTTTCAAAGTTTACTTTAATGAATGCACTTGCATGAATTTTCATGAAAAAATATTGAACTTTCAAAGTTCACTTTTTTCTTGGTTCAGATGTGAGATTCAATGCATTGTCATGCACTTGCATGAATTTTCATGAAAAAATATTGAACTTTCAAAGTTCACTATTTTCTTGGTTCAGATGTGAGATTCAATGCATTGTCATGCACTTGCATGAATTTTCATGAAAAAATATTGAACTTTCAAAGTTCACTTTTTTCTTGGTTCAGATGTGAGATTCAATGCATTGTCATGCACTTGCATGAATTTTCATGAAAAAATATTGAACTTTCAAAGTTCACTATTTTCTTGGTTCAGATGTGAGATTCAATGCATTGTCATGCACTTGCATGAATTTTCATGAAAAATATTGATTTTTCAAAGTTTACTTTTTTCTTTAATGAGATTCAATGCATTGCATGCACTTGCATGAATTTTCATGAAAAAATATTGAACTTTCAAAGTTCACTTTTTTCTTGGTTCAGATGTGAGATTCAATGCATTGTCATGCACTTGCATGAATTTTCATGAAAAAATATTGAACTTTCAAAGTTCACTATTTTCTTGGTTCAGATGTGAGATTCAATGCATTGTCATGCACTTGCATGAATTTTCATGAAAAAATATTGAACTTTCAAAGTTCACTATTTTCTTGGTTCAGATGTGAGATTCAATGCATTGTCATGCACTTGCATGAATTTTCATGAAAAAATATTGAACTTTCAAAGTTCACTATTTTCTTGGTTCAGATGTGAGATTCAATGCATTGTCATGCACTTGCATGAATTTTCATGAAAAAATATTGATTTTTCAAAGTTTACTTTAATGAATGCACTTGCAATGAATTTTCATCATGAAAAAATATTGAACTTTCAAAGTTCACTTTTTTCTTGGTTCAGATGTGAGATTCAATGCATTGTCATGCACTTGCATGAATTTTCATGAAAAAATATTGAACTTTCAAAGTTCACTATTTTCTTGGTTCAGATGTGAGATTCAATGCATTGTCATGCACTTGCATGAATTTTCATGAAAAAATATTGAACTTTCAAAGTTCACTTTTTTCTTTGTTCAGAAGTGAGATTCAATGCATTTTCATGCACTTGCATGAATTTTCATGAAAAATATTGAACTTTCAAAGTTCACTTTTTTCTTGGTTCAGATGTGAGATTCAATGCATTGTCATGCACTTGCATGAATTTTCATGAAAAAATATTGAACTTTCAAAGTTCACTTTTTTCTGGTGGTTCAGATATGACTTGCATGGAAAAAATGTTGAAAAAGTTCACTATTTTTTCATGAAAATTCATGCAAGTTCATGACAATGCATTGAATCTCACATCTGAACCAAGAAAATAGTGAACTTTGAAAGTTCAATATTTTTTCATGAAAATTCATGCAAGTGCATGACAATGCATTGAATCTCACATCTGAACCAAGAAAATAGTGAACTTTGAAAGTTCAATATTTTTTCATGAAAATTCATGCAAGTGCATGACAATGCATTGAATCTCACATCTGAACCAAGAAAAAAGTGAACTTTGAAAGTTCAATATTTTTTCATGAAAATTCATGCAAGTGCATGACAATGCATTGAATCTCACATCTGAACCAAGAAAAAAGTGAACTTTGAAAGTTCAATATTTTTTCATGAAAATTCATGCAAGTGCATGACAATGCATTGAATCTCACATCTGAACCAAGAAAAAAGTGAACTTTGAAAGTTCAATATTTTTTCATGAAAATTCATGCAAGTGCATCATTAAAGTAAACTTTGAAAGTTCAATATTTTTTCATGAAAATTCATGCAAGTGCATGACAATGCATTGAATCTCACATCTGAACCAAGAAAAAAGTGAACTTTGAAAGTTCAATATTTTTTCATGAAAATTCATGCAAGTGCATGACAATGCATTGAATCTCACATCTGAACCAAGAAAAAAGTGAACTTTGAAAGTTCAATATTTTTTCATGAAAATTCATGCAAGTGCATTCATTAAAGTAAACTTTGAAAGTTCAATATTTTTTCATGAAAATTCATGCAAGTGCATGACAATGCATTGAATCTCACATCTGAACCAAGAAAAAAGTGAACTTTGAAAGTTCAATATTTTTTCATGAAAATTCATGCAAGTGCATGACAATGCATTGAATCTCACATCTGAACCAAGAAAAAATGAACTTTGAAAGTTCAATATTTTTTCATGAAAATTCATGCAAGTGCATTCATTAAAGTAAACTTTGAAAAATCAATATTTTTTCATGAAAATTCATGCAAGTGCATGACAATGCATTGAATCTCACATCTGAACCAAGAAAATAGTGAACTTTGAAAGTTCAATATTTTTTCATGAAAATTCATGCAAGTGCATGACAATGCATTGAATCTCACATCTGAACCAAGAAAAAAGTGAACTTTGAAAGTTCAATATTTTTTCATGAAAATTCATGCAAGTGCATTCATTAAAGTAAACTTTGAAAAATCAATATTTTTTCATGAAAATTCATGCAAGTGCATGACAATGCATTGAATCTCACTTCTGAAAAGAAAAAAGTGAACTTTGAAAGTTCAATATTTTTTCATGAAAATTCATGCAAGTGCATGACAATGCATTGAATCTCACATCTGAACCAAGAAAAAAGTGAACTTTGAAAGTTCAATATTTTTTCATGAAAATTCATGCAAGTGCATTCATTAAAGTAAACTTTGAAAGTTCAATATTTTTTCATGAAAATTCATGCAAGTGCATGACAATGCATTGAATCTCACATCTGAACCAGAAAAAAGTAAACTTTGAAAGTTCAATATTTTTTCATGAAAATTCATGCAAGTGCATGACAATGCATTGAATCTCACATCTGAACCAAGAAAAAAGTGAACTTTGAAAGTTCAATATTTTTTCATGAAAATTCATGCAAGTGCATGACAATGCATTGAATCTCACATCTGAACCAAGAAAAAAGTGAACTTTGAAAGTTCAATATTTTTTCATGAAAATTCATGCAAGTGCATGACAATGCATTGAATCTCACATCTGAACCAAGAAAAAAGTGAACTTTCATTTTACTTTAATGAATGCACTTGCATGAATTTTCATGAAAAAATATTGAACTTTCAAAGTTCACTTTTTTCTTGGTTCAGATGTGAGATTCAATGCATTGTCATGCACTTGCATGAATTTTCATGAAAAAATATTGAACTTTCAAAGTTCACTTTTTTCTTGGTTCAGATGTGAGATTCAATGCATTGTCATGCACTTGCATGAATTTTCATGAAAAAATATTGATTTTTCAAAGTTTACTTTAATGAATGCACTTGCATGAATTTTCATGAAAAAATATTGAACTTTCAAAGTTCACTTTTTTCTTGGTTCAGATGTGAGATTCAATGCATTGTCATGCACTTGCATGAATTTTCATGAAAAAATATTGAACTTTCAAAGTTCACTTTTTTCTTGGTTCAGATGTGAGATTCAATGCATTGTCATGCACTTGCATGAATTTTCATGAAAAAATATTGAACTTTCAAAGTTCACTTTTTTCTTGGTTCAGATGTGAGATTCAATGCATTGTCATGCACTTGCATGAATTTTCATGAAAAAATATTGAACTTTCAAAGTTTACTTTTTTCTTGGTTCAGATGTGAGATTCAATGCATTGTCATGCACTTGCATGAATTTTCATGAAAAAATATTGAACTTTCAAAGTTTACTTTAATGAATGCACTTGCATGAATTTTCATGAAAAAATATTGAACTTTCAAAGTTCACTTTTTTCTTGGTTCAGATGTGAGATTCAATGCATTGTCATGCACTTGCATGAATTTTCATGAAAAAATATTGAACTTTCAAAGTTCACTTTTTTCTTTGTTCAGATGTGAGATTCAATGCATTGTCATGCACTTGCATGAATTTTCATGAAAAAATATTGATTTTTCAAAGTTTACTTTAATGAATGCACTTGCATGAATTTTCATGAAAAAATATTGAACTTTCAAAGTTCACTTTTTTCTTGGTTCAGATGTGAGATTCAATGCATTGTCATGCACTTGCATGAATTTTCATGAAAAAATATTGAACTTTCAAAGTTCACTATTTTCTTGGTTCAGATGTGAGATTCAATGCATTGTCATGCACTTGCATGAATTTTCATGAAAAAATATTGAACTTTCAAAGTTCACTTTTTTCTTGGTTCAGATGTGAGATTCAATGCATTGTCATGCACTTGCATGAATTTTCATGAAAAAATATTGAACTTTCAAAGTTCACTTTTTTCTTGGTTCAGATGTGAGATTCAATGCATTGTCATGCACTTGCATGAATTTTCATGAAAAAATATTGATTTTTCAAAGTTTACTTTAATGAATGCACTTGCATGAATTTTCATGAAAAAATATTGAACTTTCAAAGTTCACTTTTTTCTTGGTTCAGATGTGAGATTCAATGCATTGTCATGCACTTGCATGAATTTTCATGAAAAAATATTGAACTTTCAAAGTTCACTTTTTTCTTGGTTCAGATGTGAGATTCAATGCATTGTCATGCACTTGCATGAATTTTCATGAAAAAATATTGAACTTTCAAAGTTCACTTTTTTCTTTGTTCAGATGTGAGATTCAATGCATTGTCATGCACTTGCATGAATTTTCATGAAAAAATATTGAACTTTCAAAGTTCACTTTTTTCTTGGTTCAGATGTGAGATTCAATGCATTGTCATGCACTTGCATGAATTTTCATGAAAAAATATTGAACTTTCAAAGTTCACTTTTTTCTTGGTTCAGATGTGAGATTCAATGCATTGTCATGCACTTGCATGAATTTTCATGAAAAAATATTGAACTTTCAAAGTTCACTTTTTTCTTTGTTCAGATGTGAGATTCAATGCATTGTCATGCACTTGCATGAATTTTCATGAAAAAATATTGATTTTTCAAAGTTTACTTTAATGAATGCACTTGCATGAATTTTCATGAAAAAATATTGAACTTTCAAAGTTCACTTTTTTCTTGGTTCAGATGTGAGATTCAATGCATTGTCATGCACTTGCATGAATTTTCATGAAAAAATATTGAACTTTCAAAGTTCACTATTTTCTTGGTTCAGATGTGAGATTCAATGCATTGTCATGCACTTGCATGAATTTTCATGAAAAAATATTGATTTTTCAAAGTTTACTTTAATGAATGCACTTGCATGAATTTTCATGAAAAAATATTGAACTTTCAAAGTTCACTTTTTTCTTGGTTCAGATGTGAGATTCAATGCATTGTCATGCACTTGCATGAATTTTCATGAAAAAATATTGAACTTTCAAAGTTCACTTTTTCTTGGTTCAGATGTGAGATTCAATGCATTGTCATGCACTTGCATGAATTTTCATGAAAAAATATTGAACTTTCAAAGTTCACTTTTTTCTTTGTTCAGAAGTGAGATTCAATGCATTGTCATGCACTTGCATGAATTTTCATGAAAAAATATTGATTTTTCAAAGTTTACTTTAATGAATGCACTTGCATGAATTTTCATGAAAAAATATTGAACTTTCAAAGTTCACTTTTTTCTTGGTTCAGATGTGAGATTCAATGCATTGTCATGCACTTGCATGAATTTTCATGAAAAAATATTGAACTTTCAAAGTTCACTATTTTCTTGGTTCAGATGTGAGATTCAATGCATTGTCATGCACTTGCATGAATTTTCATGAAAAAATATTGATTTTTCAAAGTTTACTTTAATGAATGCACTTGCATGAATTTTCATGAAAAAATATTGAACTTTCAAAGTTCACTTTTTTCTTGGTTCAGATGTGAGATTCAATGCATTGTCATGCACTTGCATGAATTTTCATGAAAAAATATTGAACTTTCAAAGTTCACTATTTTCTTGGTTCAGATGTGAGATTCAATGCATTGTCATGCACTTGCATGAATTTTCATGAAAAAATATTGAACTTTCAAAGTTCACTTTTTTCTTGGTTCAGATGTGAGATTCAATGCATTGTCATGCACTTGCATGAATTTTCATGAAAAAATATTGAACTTTCAAAGTTCACTATTTTCTTGGTTCAGATGTGAGATTCAATGCATTGTCATGCACTTGCATGAATTTTCATGAAAAAATATTGAACTTTCAAAGTTCACTTTTTTCTTGGTTCAGATGTGAGATTCAATGCATTGTCATGCACTTGCATGAATTTTCATGAAAAAATATTGATTTTTCAAAGTTTACTTTAATGAATGCACTTGCATGAATTTTCATGAAAAAATATTGAACTTTCAAAGTTCACTTTTTTCTTGGTTCAGATGTGAGATTCAATGCATTGTCATGCACTTGCATGAATTTTCATGAAAAAATATTGAACTTTCAAAGTTCACTATTTTCTTGGTTCAGATGTGAGATTCAATGCATTGTCATGCACTTGCATGAATTTTCATGAAAAAATATTGAACTTTCAAAGTTCACTTTTTTCTTGGTTCAGATGTGAGATTCAATGCATTGTCATGCACTTGCATGAATTTTCATGAAAAAATATTGAACTTTCAAAGTTCACTTTTTTCTTGGTTCAGATGTGAGATTCAATGCATTGTCATGCACTTGCATGAATTTTCATGAAAAAATATTGAACTTTCAAAGTTCACTTTTTTCTTGGTTCAGATGTGAGATTCAATGCATTGTCATGCACTTGCATGAATTTTCATGAAAAAATATTGAACTTTCAAAGTTCACTTTTTTCTTGGTTCAGATGTGAGATTCAATGCATTGTCATGCACTTGCATGAATTTTCATGAAAAAATATTGATTTTTCAAAGTTTACTTTAATGAATGCACTTGCATGAATTTTCATGAAAAAATATTGAACTTTCAAAGTTCACTTTTTTCTTGGTTCAGATGTGAGATTCAATGCATTGTCATGCACTTGCATGAATTTTCATGAAAAAATATTGAACTTTCAAAGTTCACTTTTTTCTTGGTTCAGATGTGAGATTCAATGCATTGTCATGCACTTGCATGAATTTTCATGAAAAAATATTGAACTTTCAAAGTTCACTTTTTTCTTTGTTCAGATGTGAGATTCAATGCATTGTCATGCACTTGCATGAATTTTCATGAAAAAATATTGAACTTTCAAAGTTCACTATTTTCTTGGTTCAGATGTGAGATTCAATGCATTGTCATGCACTTGCATGAATTTTCATGAAAAAATATTGAACTTTCAAAGTTCACTTTTTTCTTGGTTCAGATGTGAGATTCAATGCATTGTCATGCACTTGCATGAATTTTCATGAAAAAATATTGATTTTTCAAAGTTTACTTTAATGAATGCACTTGCATGAATTTTCATGAAAAAATATTGAACTTTCAAAGTTCACTTTTTTCTTGGTTCAGATGTGAGATTCAATGCATTGTCATGCACTTGCATGAATTTTCATGAAAAAATATTGAACTTTCAAAGTTCACTATTTTCTTGGTTCAGATGTGAGATTCAATGCATTGTCATGCACTTGCATGAATTTTCATGAAAAAATATTGAACTTTCAAAGTTCACTTTTTTCTTTGTTCAGATGTGAGATTCAATGCATTTTCATGCACTTGCATGAATTTTCATGAAAAAATATTGAACTTTCAAAGTTCACTTTTTTCTTGGTTCAGATGTGAGATTCAATGCATTGTCATGCACTTGCATGAATTTTCATGAAAAAATATTGAACTTTCAAAGTTCACTTTTTTCTTGGTTCAGATGTGAGATTCAATGCATTGTCATGCACTTGCATGAATTTTCATGAAAAAATATTGAACTTTCAAAGTTCACTATTTTCTTGGTTCAGATGTGAGATTCAATGCATTGTCATGCACTTGCATGAATTTTCATGAAAAAATATTGAACTTTCAAAGTTTACTTTAATGAATGCACTTGCATGAATTTTCATGAAAAAATATTGAACTTTCAAAGTTCACTTTTTTCTTGGTTCAGATGTGAGATTCAATGCATTGTCATGCACTTGCATGAATTTTCATGAAAAAATATTGAACTTTCAAAGTTCACTTTTTTCTTTGTTCAGATGTGAGATTCAATGCATTGTCATGCACTTGCATGAATTTTCATGAAAAAATATTGATTTTTCAAAGTTTACTTTAATGAATGCACTTGCATGAATTTTCATGAAAAAATATTGAACTTTCAAAGTTCACTTTTTTCTTGGTTCAGATGTGAGATTCAATGCATTGTCATGCACTTGCATGAATTTTCATGAAAAAATATTGAACTTTCAAAGTTCACTATTTTCTTGGTTCAGATGTGAGATTCAATGCATTGTCATGCACTTGCATGAATTTTCATGAAAAAATATTGATTTTTCAAAGTTTACTTTAATGAATGCACTTGCATGAATTTTCATGAAAAAATATTGAACTTTCAAAGTTCACTTTTTTCTTGGTTCAGATGTGAGATTCAATGCATTGTCATGCACTTGCATGAATTTTCATGAAAAAATATTGAACTTTCAAAGTTCACTTTTTTCTTGGTTCAGATGTGAGATTCAATGCATTGTCATGCACTTGCATGAATTTTCATGAAAAAATATTGAACTTTCAAAGTTCACTATTTTCTTGGTTCAGATGTGAGATTCAATGCATTGTCATGCACTTGCATGAATTTTCATGAAAAAATATTGAACTTTCAAAGTTCACTTTTTTCTTGGTTCAGATGTGAGATTCAATGCATTGTCATGCACTTGCATGAATTTTCATGAAAAAATATTGAACTTTCAAAGTTCACTTTTTCTTTGTTCAGATGTGAGATTCAATGCATTGTCATGCACTTGCATGAATTTTCATGAAAAAATATTGATTTTTCAAAGTTTACTTTAATGAATGCACTTGCATGAATTTTCATGAAAAAATATTGAACTTTCAAAGTTCACTTTTTTCTTGGTTCAGATGTGAGATTCAATGCATTGTCATGCACTTGCATGAATTTTCATGAAAAAATATTGAACTTTCAAAGTTCACTATTTTCTTGGTTCAGATGTGAGATTCAATGCATTGTCATGCACTTGCATGAATTTTCATGAAAAAATATTGAACTTTCAAAGTTCACTTTTTTCTTGTTCAGATGTGAGATTCAATGCATTGTCATGCACTTGCATGAATTTTCATGAAAAAATATTGATTTTTCAAAGTTTACTTTAATGAATGCACTTGCATGAATTTTCATGAAAAAATATTGAACTTTCAAAGTTCACTTTTTTCTTGTTCAGATGTGAGATTCAATGCATTGTCATGCACTTGCATGAATTTTCATGAAAAAATATTGAACTTTCAAAGTTCACTATTTTCTTGGTTCAGATGTGAGATTCAATGCATTGTCATGCACTTGCATGAATTTTCATGAAAAAATATTGATTTTTCAAAGTTTACTTTAATGAATGCACTTGCATGAATTTTCATGAAAAAATATTGAACTTTCAAAGTTCACTTTTTTCTTGGTTCAGATGTGAGATTCAATGCATTGTCATGCACTTGCATGAATTTTCATGAAAAAATATTGAACTTTCAAAGTTCACTTTTTTCTTTGTTCAGATGTGAGATTCAATGCATTGTCATGCACTTGCATGAATTTTCATGAAAAAATATTGAACTTTCAAAGTTCACTTTTTTCTTGGTTCAGATGTGAGATTCAATGCATTGTCATGCACTTGCATGAATTTTCATGAAAAAATATTGAACTTTCAAAGTTCACTTTTTTCTTGGTTCAGATGTGAGATTCAATGCATTGTCATGCACTTGCATGAATTTTCATGAAAAAATATTGAACTTTCAAAGTTCACTTTTTCTTTGTTCAGATGTGAGATTCAATGCATTGTCATGCACTTGCATGAATTTTCATGAAAAAATATTGATTTTTCAAAGTTTACTTTAATGAATGCACTTGCATGAATTTTCATGAAAAAATATTGAACTTTCAAAGTTCACTTTTTTCTTGGTTCAGATGTGAGATTCAATGCATTGTCATGCACTTGCATGAATTTTCATGAAAAAATATTGAACTTTCAAAGTTCACTATTTTCTTGGTTCAGATGTGAGATTCAATGCATTGTCATGCACTTGCATGAATTTTCATGAAAAAATATTGAACTTTCAAAGTTCACTTTTTTCTTGGTTCAGATGTGAGATTCAATGCATTGTCATGCACTTGCATGAATTTTCATGAAAAAATATTGAACTTTCAAAGTTCACTTTTTTCTTGGTTCAGATGTGAGATTCAATGCATTGTCATGCACTTGCATGAATTTTCATGAAAAAATATTGAACTTTCAAAGTTCACTATTTTCTTGGTTCAGATGTGAGATTCAATGCATTGTCATGCACTTGCATGAATTTTCATGAAAAAATATTGAACTTTCAAAGTTCACTTTTTTCTTGGTTCAGATGTGAGATTCAATGCATTGTCATGCACTTGCATGAATTTTCATGAAAAAATATTGATTTTTCAAAGTTTACTTTAATGAATGCACTTGCATGAATTTTCATGAAAAAATATTGAACTTTCAAAGTTCACTTTTTTCTTGGTTCAGATGTGAGATTCAATGCATTGTCATGCACTTGCATGAATTTTCATGAAAAAATATTGAACTTTCAAAGTTCACTATTTTCTTGGTTCAGATGTGAGATTCAATGCATTGTCATGCACTTGCATGAATTTTCATGAAAAAATATTGATTTTTCAAAGTTTACTTTAATGAATGCACTTGCATGAATTTTCATGAAAAAATATTGAACTTTCAAAGTTCACTTTTTTCTTGGTTCAGATGTGAGATTCAATGCATTGTCATGCACTTGCATGAATTTTCATGAAAAAATATTGAACTTTCAAAGTTCACTATTTTCTTGGTTCAGATGTGAGATTCAATGCATTGTCATGCACTTGCATGAATTTTCATGAAAAAATATTGAACTTTCAAAGTTCACTTTTTTCTTTGTTCAGATGTGAGATTCAATGCATTTTCATGCACTTGCATGAATTTTCATGAAAAAATATTGAACTTTCAAAGTTCACTTTTTTCTTGGTTCAGATGTGAGATTCAATGCATTGTCATGCACTTGCATGAATTTTCATGAAAAAATATTGAACTTTCAAAGTTCACTTTTTTCTTGGTTCAGATGTGAGATTCAATGCATTGTCATGCACTTGCATGAATTTTCATGAAAAAATATTGAACTTTCAAAGTTTACTTTAATGAATGCACTTGCATGAATTTTCATGAAAAAATATTGAACTTTCAAAGTTCACTTTTTTCTTGGTTCAGATGTGAGATTCAATGCATTGTCATGCACTTGCATGAATTTTCATGAAAAAATATTGAACTTTCAAAGTTCACTTTTTTCTTTGTTCAGATGTGAGATTCAATGCATTGTCATGCACTTGCATGAATTTTCATGAAAAAATATTGATTTTTCAAAGTTTACTTTAATGAATGCACTTGCATGAATTTTCATGAAAAAATATTGAACTTTCAAAGTTCACTTTTTTCTTGGTTCAGATGTGAGATTCAATGCATTGTCATGCACTTGCATGAATTTTCATGAAAAAATATTGAACTTTCAAAGTTCACTATTTTCTTGGTTCAGATGTGAGATTCAATGCATTGTCATGCACTTGCATGAATTTTCATGAAAAAATATTGATTTTTCAAAGTTTACTTTAATGAATGCACTTGCATGAATTTTCATGAAAAAATATTGAACTTTCAAAGTTCACTTTTTTCTTGGTTCAGATGTGAGATTCAATGCATTGTCATGCACTTGCATGAATTTTCATGAAAAAATATTGAACTTTCAAAGTTCACTTATTTCTTGGTTCAGATGTGAGATTCAATGCATTGTCATGCACTTGCATGAATTTTCATGAAAAAATATTGAACTTTCAAAGTTCACTTTTTTCTTTGTTCAGATGTGAGATTCAATGCATTGTCATGCACTTGCATGAATTTTCATGAAAAAATATTGATTTTTCAAAGTTTACTTTAATGAATGCACTTGCATGAATTTTCATGAAAAAATATTGAACTTTCAAAGTTCACTTTTTTCTTGGTTCAGATGTGAGATTCAATGCATTGTCATGCACTTGCATGAATTTTCATGAAAAAATATTGAACTTTCAAAGTTCACTATTTTCTTGGTTCAGATGTGAGATTCAATGCATTGTCATGCACTTGCATGAATTTTCATGAAAAAATATTGATTTTTCAAAGTTTACTTTAATGAATGCACTTGCATGAATTTTCATGAAAAAATATTGAACTTTCAAAGTTCACTTTTTTCTTGGTTCAGATGTGAGATTCAATGCATTGTCATGCACTTGCATGAATTTTCATGAAAAAATATTGAACTTTCAAAGTTCACTTTTTTCTTGGTTCAGATGTGAGATTCAATGCATTGTCATGCACTTGCATGAATTTTCATGAAAAAATATTGAACTTTCAAAGTTCACTTTTTTCTTGGTTCAGATGTGAGATTCAATGCATTGTCATGCACTTGCATGAATTTTCATGAAAAAATATTGAACTTTCAAAGTTCACTATTTTCTTGGTTCAGATGTGAGATTCAATGCATTGTCATGCACTTGCATGAATTTTCATGAAAAAATATTGAACTTTCAAAGTTCACTTTTTTCTTGGTTCAGATGTGAGATTCAATGCATTGTCATGCACTTGCATGAATTTTCATGAAAAAATATTGATTTTTCAAAGTTTACTTTAATGAATGCACTTGCATGAATTTTCATGAAAAAATATTGAACTTTCAAAGTTCACTTTTTTCTTGGTTCAGATGTGAGATTCAATGCATTGTCATGCACTTGCATGAATTTTCATGAAAAAATATTGAACTTTCAAAGTTCACTATTTTCTTGGTTCAGATGTGAGATTCAATGCATTGTCATGCACTTGCATGAATTTTCATGAAAAAATATTGAACTTTCAAAGTTCACTTTTTTCTTGGTTCAGATGTGAGATTCAATGCATTGTCATGCACTTGCATGAATTTTCATGAAAAAATATTGAACTTTCAAAGTTCACTTTTTTCTTGGTTCAGATGTGAGATTCAATGCATTGTCATGCACTTGCATGAATTTTCATGAAAAAATATTGAACTTTCAAAGTTCACTATTTTCTTGGTTCAGATGTGAGATTCAATGCATTGTCATGCACTTGCATGAATTTTCATGAAAAAATATTGAACTTTCAAAGTTCACTTTTTTCTTTGTTCAGATGTGAGATTCAATGCATTGTCATGCACTTGCATGAATTTTCATGAAAAAATATTGAACTTTCAAAGTTCACTTTTTTCTTGGTTCAGATGTGAGATTCAATGCATTGTCATGCACTTGCATGAATTTTCATGAAAAAATATTGAACTTTCAAAGTTCACTTTTTTCTTGGTTCAGATGTGAGATTCAATGCATTGTCATGCACTTGCATGAATTTTCATGAAAAAATATTGAACTTTCAAAGTTTACTTTAATGAATGCACTTGCATGAATTTTCATGAAAAAATATTGAACTTTCAAAGTTCACTTTTTTCTTGGTTCAGATGTGAGATTCAATGCATTGTCATGCACTTGCATGAATTTTCATGAAAAAATATTGAACTTTCAAAGTTCACTTTTTTCTTTGTTCAGAAGTGAGATTCAATGCATTGTCATGCACTTGCATGAATTTTCATGAAAAAATATTGATTTTTCAAAGTTTACTTTAATGAATGCACTTGCATGAATTTTCATGAAAAAATATTGAACTTTCAAAGTTCACTTTTTTCTTGGTTCAGATGTGAGATTCAATGCATTGTCATGCACTTGCATGAATTTTCATGAAAAAATATTGAACTTTCAAAGTTCACTATTTTCTTGGTTCAGATGTGAGATTCAATGCATTGTCATGCACTTGCATGAATTTTCATGAAAAAATATTGATTTTTCAAAGTTTACTTTAATGAATGCACTTGCATGAATTTTCATGAAAAAATATTGAACTTTCAAAGTTCACTTTTTTCTTGGTTCAGATGTGAGATTCAATGCATTGTCATGCACTTGCATGAATTTTCATGAAAAAATATTGAACTTTCAAAGTTCACTTTTTTCTTGGTTCAGATGTGAGATTCAATGCATTGTCATGCACTTGCATGAATTTTCATGAAAAAATATTGAACTTTCAAAGTTCACTTTTTTCTTGGTTCAGATGTGAGATTCAATGCATTGTCATGCACTTGCATGAATTTTCATGAAAAAATATTGATTTTTCAAAGTTTACTTTAATGAATGCACTTGCATGAATTTTCATGAAAAAATATTGAACTTTCAAAGTTCACTTTTTTCTTGGTTCAGATGTGAGATTCAATGCATTGTCATGCACTTGCATGAATTTTCATGAAAAAATATTGAACTTTCAAAGTTCACTATTTTCTTGGTTCAGATGTGAGATTCAATGCATTGTCATGCACTTGCATGAATTTTCATGAAAAAATATTGATTTTTCAAAGTTTACTTTAATGAATGCACTTGCATGAATTTTCATGAAAAAATATTGAACTTTCAAAGTTCACTTTTTTCTTGGTTCAGATGTGAGATTCAATGCATTGTCATGCACTTGCATGAATTTTCATGAAAAAATATTGAACTTTCAAAGTTCACTATTTTCTTGGTTCAGATGTGAGATTCAATGCATTGTCATGCACTTGCATGAATTTTCATGAAAAAATATTGAACTTTCAAAGTTCACTTTTTTCTTTGTTCAGATGTGAGATTCAATGCATTGTCATGCACTTGCATGAATTTTCATGAAAAAATATTGAACTTTCAAAGTTCACTTTTTTCTTGGTTCAGATGTGAGATTCAATGCATTGTCATGCACTTGCATGAATTTTCATGAAAAAATATTGAACTTTCAAAGTTCACTTTTTTCTTGGTTCAGATGTGAGATTCAATGCATTGTCATGCACTTGCATGAATTTTCATGAAAAAATATTGAACTTTCAAAGTTTACTTTAATGAATGCACTTGCATGAATTTTCATGAAAAAATATTGAACTTTCAAAGTTCACTTTTTTCTTGGTTCAGATGTGAGATTCAATGCATTGTCATGCACTTGCATGAATTTTCATGAAAAAATATTGAACTTTCAAAGTTCACTTTTTTCTTGGTTCAGATGTGAGATTCAATGCATTGTCATGCACTTGCATGAATTTTCATGAAAAAATATTGATTTTTCAAAGTTTACTTTAATGAATGCACTTGCATGAATTTTCATGAAAAAATATTGAACTTTCAAAGTTCACTTTTTTCTTGGTTCAGATGTGAGATTCAATGCATTGTCATGCACTTGCATGAATTTTCATGAAAAAATATTGAACTTTCAAAGTTCACTATTTTCTTGGTTCAGATGTGAGATTCAATGCATTGTCATGCACTTGCATGAATTTTCATGAAAAAATATTGATTTTTCAAAGTTTACTTTAATGAATGCACTTGCATGAATTTTCATGAAAAAATATTGAACTTTCAAAGTTCACTTTTTTCTTGGTTCAGATGTGAGATTCAATGCATTGTCATGCACTTGCATGAATTTTCATGAAAAAATATTGAACTTTCAAAGTTCACTTATTTCTTGGTTCAGATGTGAGATTCAATGCATTGTCATGCACTTGCATGAATTTTCATGAAAAAATATTGAACTTTCAAAGTTCACTTTTTTCTTGGTTCAGATGTGAGATTCAATGCATTGTCATGCACTTGCATGAATTTTCATGAAAAAATATTGATTTTTCAAAGTTTACTTTAATGAATGCACTTGCATGAATTTTCATGAAAAAATATTGAACTTTCAAAGTTCACTTTTTTCTTGGTTCAGATGTGAGATTCAATGCATTGTCATGCACTTGCATGAATTTTCATGAAAAAATATTGAACTTTCAAAGTTCACTATTTTCTTGGTTCAGATGTGAGATTCAATGCATTGTCATGCACTTGCATGAATTTTCATGAAAAAATATTGATTTTTCAAAGTTTACTTTAATGAATGCACTTGCATGAATTTTCATGAAAAAATATTGAACTTTCAAAGTTCACTTTTTTCTTGGTTCAGATGTGAGATTCAATGCATTGTCATGCACTTGCATGAATTTTCATGAAAAAATATTGAACTTTCAAAGTTCACTATTTTCTTGGTTCAGATGTGAGATTCAATGCATTGTCATGCACTTGCATGAATTTTCATGAAAAAATATTGAACTTTCAAAGTTCACTTTTTTCTTGGTTCAGATGTGAGATTCAATGCATTGTCATGCACTTGCATGAATTTTCATGAAAAAATATTGAACTTTCAAAGTTTACTTTAATGAATGCACTTGCATGAATTTTCATGAAAAAATATTGAACTTTCAAAGTTCACTTTTTTCTTGGTTCAGATGTGAGATTCAATGCATTGTCATGCACTTGCATGAATTTTCATGAAAAAATATTGAACTTTCAAAGTTCACTTTTTTCTTTGTTCAGATGTGAGATTCAATGCATTGTCATGCACTTGCATGAATTTTCATGAAAAAATATTGATTTTTCAAAGTTTACTTTAATGAATGCACTTGCATGAATTTTCATGAAAAAATATTGAACTTTCAAAGTTCACTTTTTTCTTGGTTCAGATGTGAGATTCAATGCATTGTCATGCACTTGCATGAATTTTCATGAAAAAATATTGAACTTTCAAAGTTCACTATTTTCTTGGTTCAGATGTGAGATTCAATGCATTGTCATGCACTTGCATGAATTTTCATGAAAAAATATTGATTTTTCAAAGTTTACTTTAATGAATGCACTTGCATGAATTTTCATGAAAAAATATTGAACTTTCAAAGTTCACTTTTTTCTTGGTTCAGATGTGAGATTCAATGCATTGTCATGCACTTGCATGAATTTTCATGAAAAAATATTGAACTTTCAAAGTTCACTTTTTCTTGGTTCAGATGTGAGATTCAATGCATTGTCATGCACTTGCATGAATTTTCATGAAAAAATATTGAACTTTCAAAGTTCACTTTTTTCTTGGTTCAGATGTGAGATTCAATGCATTGTCATGCACTTGCATGAATTTTCATGAAAAAATATTGAACTTTCAAAGTTCACTTTTTTCTTGGTTCAGATGTGAGATTCAATGCATTGTCATGCACTTGCATGAATTTTCATGAAAAAATATTGATTTTTCAAAGTTTACTTTAATGAATGCACTTGCATGAATTTTCATGAAAAAATATTGAACTTTCAAAGTTCACTTTTTTCTTGGTTCAGATGTGAGATTCAATGCATTGTCATGCACTTGCATGAATTTTCATGAAAAAATATTGAACTTTCAAAGTTCACTATTTTCTTGGTTCAGATGTGAGATTCAATGCATTGTCATGCACTTGCATGAATTTTCATGAAAAAATATTGATTTTTCAAAGTTTACTTTAATGAATGCACTTGCATGAATTTTCATGAAAAAATATTGAACTTTCAAAGTTCACTTTTTTCTTGGTTCAGATGTGAGATTCAATGCATTGTCATGCACTTGCATGAATTTTCATGAAAAAATATTGAACTTTCAAAGTTCACTATTTTCTTGGTTCAGATGTGAGATTCAATGCATTGTCATGCACTTGCATGAATTTTCATGAAAAAATATTGAACTTTCAAAGTTCACTTTTTTCTTTGTTCAGATGTGAGATTCAATGCATTGTCATGCACTTGCATGAATTTTCATGAAAAAATATTGAACTTTCAAAGTTCACTTTTTTCTTGGTTCAGATGTGAGATTCAATGCATTGTCATGCACTTGCATGAATTTTCATGAAAAAATATTGAACTTTCAAAGTTCACTTTTTTCTTGGTTCAGATGTGAGATTCAATGCATTGTCATGCACTTGCATGAATTTTCATGAAAAAATATTGAACTTTCAAAGTTTACTTTAATGAATGCACTTGCATGAATTTTCATGAAAAAATATTGAACTTTCAAAGTTCACTTTTTTCTTGGTTCAGATGTGAGATTCAATGCATTGTCATGCACTTGCATGAATTTTCATGAAAAAATATTGAACTTTCAAAGTTCACTTTTTTCTTTGTTCAGATGTGAGATTCAATGCATTGTCATGCACTTGCATGAATTTTCATGAAAAAATATTGATTTTTCAAAGTTTACTTTAATGAATGCACTTGCATGAATTTTCATGAAAAAATATTGAACTTTCAAAGTTCACTTTTTTCTTGGTTCAGATGTGAGATTCAATGCATTGTCATGCACTTGCATGAATTTTCATGAAAAAATATTGAACTTTCAAAGTTCACTATTTTCTTGGTTCAGATGTGAGATTCAATGCATTGTCATGCACTTGCATGAATTTTCATGAAAAAATATTGATTTTTCAAAGTTTACTTTAATGAATGCACTTGCATGAATTTTCATGAAAAAATATTGAACTTTCAAAGTTCACTTTTTTCTTGGTTCAGATGTGAGATTCAATGCATTGTCATGCACTTGCATGAATTTTCATGAAAAAATATTGAACTTTCAAAGTTCACTTATTTCTTGGTTCAGATGTGAGATTCAATGCATTGTCATGCACTTGCATGAATTTTCATGAAAAAATATTGAACTTTCAAAGTTCACTTTTTTCTTTGTTCAGATGTGAGATTCAATGCATTGTCATGCACTTGCATGAATTTTCATGAAAAAATATTGATTTTTCAAAGTTTACTTTAATGAATGCACTTGCATGAATTTTCATGAAAAAATATTGAACTTTCAAAGTTCACTTTTTTCTTGGTTCAGATGTGAGATTCAATGCATTGTCATGCACTTGCATGAATTTTCATGAAAAAATATTGAACTTTCAAAGTTCACTATTTTCTTGGTTCAGATGTGAGATTCAATGCATTGTCATGCACTTGCATGAATTTTCATGAAAAAATATTGATTTTTCAAAGTTTACTTTAATGAATGCACTTGCATGAATTTTCATGAAAAAATATTGAACTTTCAAAGTTCACTTTTTTCTTGGTTCAGATGTGAGATTCAATGCATTGTCATGCACTTGCATGAATTTTCATGAAAAAATATTGAACTTTCAAAGTTCACTATTTTCTTGGTTCAGATGTGAGATTCAATGCATTGTCATGCACTTGCATGAATTTTCATGAAAAAATATTGAACTTTCAAAGTTCACTTTTTTCTTGGTTCAGATGTGAGATTCAATGCATTGTCATGCACTTGCATGAATTTTCATGAAAAAATATTGAACTTTCAAAGTTCACTTTTTCTTGGTTCAGATGTGAGATTCAATGCATTGTCATGCACTTGCATGAATTTTCATGAAAAAATATTGAACTTTCAAAGTTCACTTTTTTCTTGGTTCAGATGTGAGATTCAATGCATTGTCATGCACTTGCATGAATTTTCATGAAAAAATATTGATTTTTCAAAGTTTACTTTAATGAATGCACTTGCATGAATTTTCATGAAAAAATATTGAACTTTCAAAGTTCACTTTTTTCTTGGTTCAGATGTGAGATTCAATGCATTGTCATGCACTTGCATGAATTTTCATGAAAAAATATTGAACTTTCAAAGTTCACTATTTTCTTGGTTCAGATGTGAGATTCAATGCATTGTCATGCACTTGCATGAATTTTCATGAAAAAATATTGAACTTTCAAAGTTCACTTTTTTCTTTGTTCAGAAGTGAGATTCAATGCATTTTCATGCACTTGCATGAATTTTCATGAAAAAATATTGAACTTTCAAAGTTCACTTTTTTCTTGGTTCAGATGTGAGATTCAATGCATTGTCATGCACTTGCATGAATTTTCATGAAAAAATATTGAACTTTCAAAGTTCACTATTTTCTTGGTTCAGATGTGAGATTCAATGCATTGTCATGCACTTGCATGAATTTTCATGAAAAAATATTGAACTTTCAAAGTTCACTTTTTTCTTGGTTCAGATGTGAGATTCAATGCATTGTCATGCACTTGCATGAATTTTCATGAAAAAATATTGATTTTTCAAAGTTTACTTTAATGAATGCACTTGCATGAATTTTCATGAAAAAATATTGAACTTTCAAAGTTCACTTTTTTCTTGGTTCAGATGTGAGATTCAATGCATTGTCATGCACTTGCATGAATTTTCATGAAAAAATATTGAACTTTCAAAGTTCACTATTTTCTTGGTTCAGATGTGAGATTCAATGCATTGTCATGCACTTGCATGAATTTTCATGAAAAAATATTGAACTTTCAAAGTTCACTTTTTTCTTGGTTCAGATGTGAGATTCAATGCATTGTCATGCACTTGCATGAATTTTCATGAAAAAATATTGATTTTTCAAAGTTTACTTTAATGAATGCACTTGCATGAATTTTCATGAAAAAATATTGAACTTTCAAAGTTCACTTTTTTCTTGGTTCAGATGTGAGATTCAATGCATTGTCATGCACTTGCATGAATTTTCATGAAAAAATATTGAACTTTCAAAGTTCACTATTTTCTTGGTTCAGATGTGAGATTCAATGCATTGTCATGCACTTGCATGAATTTTCATGAAAAAATATTGAACTTTCAAAGTTCACTTTTTTCTTGGTTCAGATGTGAGATTCAATGCATTTTCATGCACTTGCATGAATTTTCATGAAAAAATATTGAACTTTCAAAGTTCACTTTTTTCTTGGTTCAGATGTGAGATTCAATGCATTGTCATGCACTTGCATGAATTTTCATGAAAAAATATTGAACTTTCAAAGTTCACTTTTTTCTTGGTTCAGATGTGAGATTCAATGCATTGTCATGCACTTGCATGAATTTTCATGAAAAAATATTGAACTTTCAAAGTTCACTATTTTCTTGGTTCAGATGTGAGATTCAATGCATTGTCATGCACTTGCATGAATTTTCATGAAAAAATATTGAACTTTCAAAGTTTACTTTAATGAATGCACTTGCATGAATTTTCATGAAAAAATATTGAACTTTCAAAGTTCACTTTTTTCTTGGTTCAGATGTGAGATTCAATGCATTGTCATGCACTTGCATGAATTTTCATGAAAAAATATTGAACTTTCAAAGTTCACTTTTTTCTTGGTTCAGATGTGAGATTCAATGCATTGTCATGCACTTGCATGAATTTTCATGAAAAAATATTGATTTTTCAAAGTTTACTTTAATGAATGCACTTGCATGAATTTTCATGAAAAAATATTGAACTTTCAAAGTTCACTTTTTTCTTGGTTCAGATGTGAGATTCAATGCATTGTCATGCACTTGCATGAATTTTCATGAAAAAATATTGAACTTTCAAAGTTCACTATTTTCTTGGTTCAGATGTGAGATTCAATGCATTGTCATGCACTTGCATGAATTTTCATGAAAAAATATTGATTTTTCAAAGTTTACTTTAATGAATGCACTTGCATGAATTTTCATGAAAAAATATTGAACTTTCAAAGTTCACTTTTTTCTTGGTTCAGATGTGAGATTCAATGCATTGTCATGCACTTGCATGAATTTTCATGAAAAAATATTGAACTTTCAAAGTTCACTTTTTTCTTGTTCAGATGTGAGATTCAATGCATTGTCATGCACTTGCATGAATTTTCATGAAAAAATATTGAACTTTCAAAGTTCACTTTTTTCTTGGTTCAGATGTGAGATTCAATGCATTGTCATGCACTTGCATGAATTTTCATGAAAAAATATTGAACTTTCAAAGTTCACTTTTTTCTTGGTTCAGATGTGAGATTCAATGCATTGTCATGCACTTGCATGAATTTTCATGAAAAAATATTGAACTTTCAAAGTTCACTTTTTCTTGGTTCAGATGTGAGATTCAATGCATTGTCATGCACTTGCATGAATTTTCATGAAAAAATATTGATTTTTCAAAGTTTACTTTAATGAATGCACTTGCATGAATTTTCATGAAAAAATATTGAACTTTCAAAGTTCACTTTTTTCTTGGTTCAGATGTGAGATTCAATGCATTGTCATGCACTTGCATGAATTTTCATGAAAAAATATTGAACTTTCAAAGTTCACTTTTTTCTTGGTTCAGATGTGAGATTCAATGCATTGTCATGCACTTGCATGAATTTTCATGAAAAAATATTGAACTTTCAAAGTTCACTATTTTCTTTGTTCAGATGTGAGATTCAATGCATTGTCATGCACTTGCATGAATTTTCATGAAAAAATATTGATTTTTCAAAGTTTACTTTAATGAATGCACTTGCATGAATTTTCATGAAAAAATATTGAACTTTCAAAGTTCACTTTTTTCTTGGTTCAGATGTGAGATTCAATGCATTGTCATGCACTTGCATGAATTTTCATGAAAAAATATTGAACTTTCAAAGTTCACTATTTTCTTGGTTCAGATGTGAGATTCAATGCATTGTCATGCACTTGCATGAATTTTCATGAAAAAATATTGATTTTTCAAAGTTTACTTTAATGAATGCACTTGCATGAATTTTCATGAAAAAATATTGAACTTTCAAAGTTCACTTTTTTCTTGGTTCAGATGTGAGATTCAATGCATTGTCATGCACTTGCATGAATTTTCATGAAAAAATATTGAACTTTCAAAGTTCACTTTTTTCTTGGTTCAGATGTGAGATTCAATGCATTGTCATGCACTTGCATGAATTTTCATGAAAAAATATTGAACTTTCAAAGTTCACTATTTTCTTGGTTCAGATGTGAGATTCAATGCATTGTCATGCACTTGCATGAATTTTCATGAAAAAATATTGAACTTTCAAAGTTCACTTTTTTCTTGGTTCAGATGTGAGATTCAATGCATTGTCATGC
This sequence comes from Daphnia galeata, assembly GCA_030770115.1. NCBI lineage: Eukaryota > Metazoa > Arthropoda > Branchiopoda > Diplostraca > Daphniidae > Daphnia > Daphnia galeata. The sequence continues at coordinate 85,126 of JAUANT010000017.1, read as the reverse complement.
ACTTGCATGAATTTTCATGAAAAAATATTGAACTTTCAAAGTTCACTATTTTCTTTGTTCAGATGTGAGATTCAATGCATTGTCATGCACTTGCATGAATTTTCATGAAAAAATATTGATTTTTCAAAGTTTACTTTAATGAATGCACTTGCATGAATTTTCATGAAAAAATATTGAACTTTCAAAGTTCACTTTTTTCTTGGTTCAGATGTGAGATTCAATGCATTGTCATGCACTTGCATGAATTTTCATGAAAAAATATTGAACTTTCAAAGTTCACTATTTTCTTGGTTCAGATGTGAGATTCAATGCATTGTCATGCACTTGCATGAATTTTCATGAAAAAATATTGAACTTTCAAAGTTCACTTTTTTCTTTGTTCAGATGTGAGATTCAATGCATTTTCATGCACTTGCATGAATTTTCATGAAAAAATATTGAACTTTCAAAGTTCACTTTTTTCTTGGTTCAGATGTGAGATTCAATGCATTGTCATGCACTTGCATGAATTTTCATGAAAAAATATTGAACTTTCAAAGTTCACTATTTTCTTGGTTCAGATGTGAGATTCAATGCATTGTCATGCACTTGCATGAATTTTCATGAAAAAATATTGAACTTTCAAAGTTCACTTTTTTCTTGGTTCAGATGTGAGATTCAATGCATTGTCATGCACTTGCATGAATTTTCATGAAAAAATATTGATTTTTCAAAGTTTACTTTAATGAATGCACTTGCATGAATTTTCATGAAAAAATATTGAACTTTCAAAGTTCACTTTTTTCTTGGTTCAGATGTGAGATTCAATGCATTGTCATGCACTTGCATGAATTTTCATGAAAAAATATTGAACTTTCAAAGTTCACTTTTTTCTTGGTTCAGATGTGAGATTCAATGCATTGTCATGCACTTGCATGAATTTTCATGAAAAAATATTGAACTTTCAAAGTTTACTTTAATGAATGCACTTGCATGAATTTTCATGAAAAAATATTGAACTTTCAAAGTTCACTTTTTTCTTGGTTCAGATGTGAGATTCAATGCATTGTCATGCACTTGCATGAATTTTCATGAAAAAATATTGAACTTTCAAAGTTCACTTTTTTCTTTGTTCAGATGTGAGATTCAATGCATTGTCATGCACTTGCATGAATTTTCATGAAAAAATATTGATTTTTCAAAGTTTACTTTAATGAATGCACTTGCATGAATTTTCATGAAAAAATATTGAACTTTCAAAGTTCACTTTTTTCTTGGTTCAGATGTGAGATTCAATGCATTGTCATGCACTTGCATGAATTTTCATGAAAAAATATTGAACTTTCAAAGTTCACTATTTTCTTGGTTCAGATGTGAGATTCAATGCATTGTCATGCACTTGCATGAATTTTCATGAAAAAATATTGATTTTTCAAAGTTTACTTTAATGAATGCACTTGCATGAATTTTCATGAAAAAATATTGAACTTTCAAAGTTCACTTTTTTCTTGGTTCAGATGTGAGATTCAATGCATTGTCATGCACTTGCATGAATTTTCATGAAAAATATTTGAACTTTCAAAGTTCACTTTTTTTCTTTGTTCAGAAGTGAGATTCAATGCATTTTCATGCACTTGCATGAATTTTCATGAAAAAATATTGAACTTTCAAAGTTCACTATTTTCTTGGTTCAGATGTGAGATTCAATGCATTGTCATTGCACTTGCATGAATTTTCATGAAAAAATATTGAACTTCAAAGTTCACTTTTTTCTTTGTTCAGATGTGAGATTCAATGCATTGTCATGCACTTGCATGAATTTTCATGAAAAAATATTGAACTTTCAAAGTTCACTATTTTCTTTGTTCAGAAGTGAGATTCAATGCATTGTCATGCACTTGCATGAATTTTCATGAAAAAATATTGATTTTTCAAAGTTTACTTTAATGAATGCACTTGCATGAATTTTCATGAAAAAATATTGAACTTTCAAAGTTCACTTTTTTTCTTGGTTCAGATGTGAGATTCAATGCATTGTCATGCACTTGCATGAATTTTTCATGAAAAAATATTGAACTTTCAAAGTTCACTATTTTTCTTGGTTCAGATGTGAGATTCAATGCATTGTCATGCACTTGCATGAATTTTCATGAAAAAATATTGAACTTTCAAAGTTCACTATTTTCTTTGTTCAGAAGTGAGATTTCAATGCATTGTCATGCACTTGCATGAATTTTCATGAAAAAATATTGATTTTTCAAAGTTTACCTTTAATGAATGCACTTGCATGAATTTTCATGAAAAATATTGAACTTTCAAAGTTCACTTTTTTCTTAGTTCAGATGTGAGATTCAATGCATTGTCATGCACTTGCATGAATTTTCATGAAAAAATATTGAACTTTCAAAGTTCACTATTTTCTTGGTTCAGATGTGAGATTCAATGCATTGTCATGCACTTGCATGAATTTTCATGAAAAAATATTGATTTTTCAAAGTTTACTTTAATGAATGCACTTGCATGAATTTTCATGAAAAAATATTGAACTTTCAAAGTTCACTTTTTTCTTAGTTCAGATGTGAGATTCAATGCATTTTCATGCACTTGCATGAATTTTCATGAAAAAATATTGAACTTTCAAAGTTCACTTTTTTCTTTGTTCAGAAGTGAGATTCAATGCATTTTCATGCACTTGCATGAATTTTCATGAAAAAATATTGAACTTTCAAAGTTCACTATTTTCTTGGTTCAGATGTGAGATTCAATGCATTGTCATGCACTTGCATGAATTTTCATGAAAAAATATTGAACTTTCAAAGTTCACTTTTTTCTTTTGTTCAGATGTGAGATTCAATGCATTGTCATGCACTTGCATGAATTTTCATGAAAAAATATTGAACTTTCAAAGTTCACTATTTTCTTTGTTCAGAAGTGAGATTCAATGCATTGTCATGCACTTGCATGAATTTTCATGAAAAAATATTGATTTTTCAAAGTTTACTTTAATGAATGCACTTGCATGAATTTTCATGAAAAATATTGAACTTTCAAAGTTCACTTTTTTCTTGGTTCAGATGTGAGATTCAATGCATTGTCATGCACTTGCATGAATTTTCATGAAAAAATATTGAACTTTCAAAGTTCACTATTTTCTTGGTTCAGATGTGAGATTCAATGCATTGTCATGCACTTGCATGAATTTTCATGAAAAAATATTGAACTTTCAAAGTTCACTTTTTTCTTTGTTCAGAAGTGAGATTCAATGCATTTTCATGCACTTGCATGAATTTTCATGAAAAAAATATTGAACTTTCAAAGTTCACTTTTTTCTTTGTTCAGAAGTGAGATTCAATGCATTGTCATGCACTTGCATGAATTTTCATGAAAAAATATTGATTTTTTCAAAGTTTACTTTAATGAATGGCACTTGCATGAATTTTCATGAAAAAATATTGAACTTTCAAAGTTCACTTTTTTCTTAGTTCAGATGTGAGATTCAATGCATTGTCATGCACTTGCATGAATTTTCATGAAAAAATATTGAACTTTCAAAGTTCACTATTTTCTTGGTTCAGATGTGAGATTCAATGCATTGTCATGCACTTGCATGAATTTTCATGAAAAAATATTGATTTTTCAAAGTTTACTTTAATGAATGCACTTGCATGAATTTTCATGAAAAAATATTGAACTTTCAAAGTTCACTTTTTTCTTAGTTCAGATGTGAGATTCAATGCATTTTCATGCACTTGCATGAATTTTCATGAAAAAATATTGAACTTTCAAAGTTCACTTTTTTCTTTGTTCAGAAGTGAGATTCAATGCATTTTCATGCACTTGCATGAATTTTCATGAAAAAATATTGAACTTTCAAAGTTCACTATTTTCTTGGTTCAGATGTGAGATTCAATGCATTGTCATGCACTTGCATGAATTTTCATGAAAAAATATTGAACTTTCAAAGTTCACTTTTTTCTTTGTTCAGATGTGAGATTCAATGCATTGTCATGCACTTGCATGAATTTTCATGAAAAAATATTGAACTTTCAAAGTTCACTATTTTCTTTGTTCAGAAGTGAGATTCAATGCATTGTCATGCACTTGCATGAATTTTCATGAAAAAATATTGATTTTTCAAAGTTTACTTTAATGAATGCACTTGCATGAATTTTCATGAAAAAATATTGAACTTTCAAAGTTCACTTTTTTCTTAGTTCAGATGTGAGATTCAATGCATTGTCATGCACTTGCATGAATTTTTCATGAAAAAATATTGAACTTTCAAAGTTCACTATTTTCTTGGTTCAGATGTGAGATTCAATGCATTGTCATGCACTTGCATGAATTTTCATGAAAAAATATTGAACTTTCAAAGTTCACTTTTTTTCTTAGTTCAGATGTGAGATTCAATGCATTGTCATGCACTTGCATGAATTTTCATGAAAAAATATTGAACTTTCAAAGTTCACTATTTTCTTGGTTCAGATGTGAGATTCAATGCATTGTCATGCACTTGCATGAATTTTCATGAAAAAATATTGAACTTTCAAAGTTCACTTTTTTCTTTGTTCAGATGTGAGAGTTCAATGCATTGTCATGCACTTGCATGAATTTTCATGAAAAAAATATTGAACTTTCAAAGTTCACTATTTTCTTGGTTCAGATGTGATTCAATGCATTGTCATGCACTTGCATGAATTTTCATGAAAAAATATTGAACTTTCAAAGTTCACTATTTTCTTGGTTCAGATGTGAGATTCAATGCATTGTCATGCACTTGCATGAATTTTCATGAAAAAATATTGAACTTTTCAAAGTTCACTTTTTCTTAGTTCAGATGTGAGATTCAATGCATTGTCATGCACTTGCATGAATTTTCATGAAAAAATATTGAACTTTCAAAGTTCACTATTTTCTTGGTTCAGATGTGAGATTCAATGCATTGTCATGCACTTGCATGAATTTTCATGAAAAAATATTGATTTTTCAAAGTTTACTTTAATGAATGCACTTGCATGAATTTTCATGAAAAAATATTGAACTTTCAAAGTTCACTTTTTTCTTGGTTCAGATGTGAGATTCAATGCATTGTCATGCACTTGCATGAATTTTCATGAAAAAATATTGAACTTTCAAATTTCACTTATTTCTTGGTTCAGATGTGAGATTCAATGCATTGTCATGCACTTGCATGAATTTTCATGAAAAAATATTGAACTTTCAAAGTTCACTTTTTTCTTTGTTCAGAAGTGAGATTCAATGCATTGTCATGCACTTGCATGAATTTTCATGAAAAAATATTGATTTTTTCAAAGTTTACTTTAATGAATGCACTTGCATGAATTTTCATGAAAAAAATATTGAACTTTCAAAGTTCACTTTTTTCTTAGTTCAGATGTGAGATTCAATGCATTGTCATGCACTTGCATGAATTTTCATGAAAAAATATTGAACTTTCAAAGTTCACTATTTTCTTGGTTCAGATGTGAGATTCAATGCATTGTCATGCACTTGCATGAATTTTCATGAAAAAATATTGAACTTTCAAAGTTCACTTTTTTCTTTGTTCAGATGTGAGATTCAATGCATTGTCATGCACTTGCATGAATTTTCATGAAAAAATATTGAACTTTCAAAGTTCACTATTTTCTTGGTTCAGATGTGAGATTCAATGCATTGTCATGCACTTGCATGAATTTTCATGAAAAAATATTGAACTTTCAAAGTTCACTTTTTTCTTAGTTCAGATGTGAGATTCAATGCATTGTCATGCACTTGCATGAATTTTCATGAAAAAATATTGAACTTTCAAAGTTCACTATTTTCTTGGTTCAGATGTGAGATTCAATGCATTGTCATGCACTTGCATGAATTTTCATGAAAAAATATTGAACTTTCAAAGTTCACTTTTTTCTGGTTCAGATGTGAGATTCAATGCATTGTCATGCACTTGCATGAATTTTCATGAAAAAATATTGAACTTTCAAAGTTTACTTTAATGAATGCACTTGCATGAATTTTCATGAAAAAATATTGAACTTTCAAAGTTCACTTTTTTTCTTGGTTCAGATGTGAGATTCAATGCATTGTCATGCACTTGCCATGAATTTTCATGAAAAAATATTGAACTTTCAAAGTTCACTTTTTTTCTTTGTTCAGAAGTGAGATTCAATGCATTGTCATGCACTTGCATGAATTTTCATGAAAAAATATTGATTTTTCAAAGTTTACTTTAATGAATGCACTTGCATGAATTTTCATGAAAAAATATTGAACTTTCAAAGTTCACTTTTTTTCTTAGTTCAGATGTGAGATTCAATGCATTGTCATGCACTTGCATGAATTTTCATGAAAAAATATTGAACTTTCAAAGTTCACTATTTTCTTGGTTCAGATGTGAGATTCAATGCATTGTCCATGCACTTGCATGAATTTTCATGAAAAAATATTGATTTTTCAAAGTTTACTTTAATGAATGCAGTTGCATGAATTTTCATGAAAAAATATTGAACTTTCAAAGTTCAACTTTTTTCTTGGTTCAGATGTGAGATTCAATGCATTGTCATGCACTTGCATGAATTTTCATGAAAAAATATTGAACTTTCAAATTTCACTTATTTCTTGGTTCAGATGTGAGATTCAATGCATTGTCATGCACTTGCCATGAATTTTCATGAAAAAATATTGAACTTTCAAAGTTCACTTTTTTCTTTGTTCAGAAGTGAGATTCAATGCATTGTCATGCACTTGCATGAATTTTCATGAAAAAATATTGATTTTTCAAAGTTTACTTTAATGAATGCACTTGCATGAATTTTCATGAAAAAATATTGAACTTTCAAAGTTCACTTTTTTCTTAGTTCAGATGTGAGATTCAATGCATTGTCATGCACTTGCATGAATTTTCATGAAAAAATATTGAACTTTCAAAGTTCACTATTTTCTTGGTTCAGATGTGAGATTCAATGCATTGTCATGCACTTGCATGAATTTTCATGAAAAAATATTGAACTTTCAAAGTTCACTTTTTTCTTTGTTCAGATGTGAGATTCAATGCATTGTCATGCACTTGCATGAATTTTCATGAAAAAATATTGAACTTTCAAAGTTCACTATTTTCTTGGTTCAGATGTGATTCAATGCATTGTCATGCACTTGCATGAATTTTCATGAAAAAATATTGAACTTTCAAAGTTCACTATTTTCTTGGTTCAGATGTGAGATTCAATGCATTGTCATGCACTTGCATGAATTTTCATGAAAAAATATTGAACTTTCAAAGTTCACTTTTTTCTTAGTTCAGATGTGAGATTCAATGCATTGTCATGCACTTGCATGAATTTTCATGAAAAAATATTGAACTTTCAAAGTTCACTATTTTCTTGGTTCAGATGTGAGATTCAATGCATTGTCATGCACTTGCATGAATTTTCATGAAAAAATATTGATTTTTCAAAGTTTACTTTAATGAATGCACTTGCATGAATTTTCATGAAAAAATATTGAACTTTCAAAGTTCACTTTTTTCTTGGTTCAGATGTGAGATTCAATGCATTGTCATGCACTTGCATGAATTTTCATGAAAAAATATTGAACTTCAAAGTTCACTATTTTCTTGGTTCAGATGTGAGATTCAATGCATTGTCATGCACTTGCATGAATTTTCATGAAAAAATATTGAACTTTCAAAGTTCACTTTTTTCTTTGTTCAGAAGTGAGATTCAATGCATTTTCATGCACTTGCATGAATTTTCATGAAAAAATATTGAACTTTCAAAGTTCACTTTTTTCTTGGTTCAGATGTGAGATTCAATGCATTGTCATGCACTTGCATGAATTTTCATGAAAAAATATTGATTTTTCAAGTTTACTTTAATGAAGGCACTTGCATGAATTTTCATGAAAAAATATTGAACTTTCAAAGTTAACTTTTTTCTTGGTTCAGATGTGAGATTCAATGCATTGTCATGCACTTGCATGAATTTTCATGAAAAAATATTGAACTTTCAAAGTTCACTTTTTTTCTTGGTTCAGATGTGAGATTCAATGCATTGTCATGCACTTGCATGAATTTTCATGAAAAAATATTGATTTTTCAAAGTTTACTTTAATGAATGCACTTGCATGAATTTTCATGAAAAAATATTGAACTTTCAAAGTTCACTTTTTTCTTGGTTCAGATGTGAGATTCAATGCATTGTCATGCACTTGCATGAATTTTCATGAAAAAATATTGAACTTTCAAATTTCACTATTTTCTTGGTTCAGATGTGAGATTCAATGCATTGTCATGCACTTGCATGAATTTTCATGAAAAAATATTGAACTTTCAAAGTTCACTTTTTTCTTTGTTCAGATGTGAGATTCAATGCATTGTCATGCACTTGCATGAATTTTCATGAAAAAATATTGAACTTTCAAAGTTCACTATTTTCTTGGTTCAGATGTGATTCAATGCATTGTCATGCACTTGCATGAATTTTCATGAAAAAATATTGAACTTTCAAAGTTCACTATTTTCTTGGTTCAGATGTGAGATTCAATGCATTGTCATGCACTTGCATGAATTTTCATGAAAAAATATTGAACTTTCAAAGTTCACTTTTTTCTTAGTTCAGATGTGAGATTCAATGCATTGTCATGCACTTGCATGAATTTTCATGAAAAAATATTGAACTTTCAAAGTTCACTATTTTCTTGGTTCAGATGTGAGATTCAATGCATTGTCATGCACTTGCATGAATTTTCATGAAAAAATATTGAACTTTCAAAGTTCACTTTTTTCTTTGTTCAGATGTGAGATTCAATGCATTGTCATGCACTTGCATGAATTTTCATGAAAAAATATTGAACTTTCAAAGTTCACTATTTTCTTGGTTCAGATGTGATTCAATGCATTGTCATGCACTTGCATGAATTTTCATGAAAAAATATTGAACTTTCAAAGTTCACTATTTTCTTGGTTCAGATGTGAGATTCAATGCATTGTCATGCACTTGCATGAATTTTCATGAAAAAATATTGAACTTTCAAAGTTCACTTTTTTCTTAGTTCAGATGTGAGATTCAATGCATTGTCATGCACTTGCATGAATTTTCATGAAAAAATATTGAACTTTCAAAGTTCACTATTTTCTTGGTTCAGATGTGAGATTCAATGCATTGTCATGCACTTGCATGAATTTTCATGAAAAAATATTGATTTTTCAAAGTTTACTTTAATGAATGCACTTGCATGAATTTTCATGAAAAAATATTGAACTTTCAAAGTTCACTTTTTTCTTGGTTCAGATGTGAGATTCAATGCATTGTCATGCACTTGCATGAATTTTCATGAAAAAATATTGAACTTTCAAAGTTCACTATTTTCTTGGTTCAGATGTGAGATTCAATGCATTGTCATGCACTTGCATGAATTTTCATGAAAAAATATTGAACTTTCAAAAGTTCACTTTTTTCTTTGTTCAGAAGTGAGATTCAATGCATTTTCATGCACTTGCATGAATTTTCATGAAAAAATATTGAACTTTCAAAGTTCACTTTTTTCTTGGTTCAGATGTGAGATTCAATGCATTGTCATGCACTTGCATGAATTTTCATGAAAAAATATTGATTTTTCAAAGTTTACTTTAATGAAGGCACTTGCATGAATTTTCATGAAAAATATTGAACTTTCAAAGTTAACTTTTTTCTTGGTTCAGATGTGAGATTCAATGCATTGTCATGCACTTGCATGAATTTTCATGAAAAAATATTGAACTTTCAAAGTTCACTTTTTTCTTGGTTCAGATGTGAGATTCAATGCATTGTCATGCACTTGCATGAATTTTCATGAAAAAATATTGAACTTTCAAAGTTTACTTTAATGAATGCACTTGCATGAATTTTCATGAAAAAATATTGAACTTTCAAAGTTCACTTTTTTCTTGGTTCAGATGTGAGATTCAATGCATTGTCATGCACTTGCATGAATTTTCATGAAAAAATATTGAACTTTCAAAGTTCACTTTTTTTCTTTGTTCAGAAGTGAGATTCAATGCATTGTCATGCACTTGCATGAATTTTCATGAAAAAATATTGATTTTTCAAAGTTTACTTTAATGAATGCACTTGCATGAATTTTCATGAAAAAATATTGAACTTTCAAAGTTCACTTTTTTCTTAGTTCAGATGTGAGATTCAATGCATTGTCATGCACTTGCATGAATTTTCATGAAAAAATATTGAACTTTCAAAGTTCACTATTTTTCTTGGTTCAGATGTGAGATTCAATGCATTGTCATGCATTTGCATGAATTTTCATGAAAAAATATTGAACTTTCAAAGTTCACTTTTTTCTTTGTTCAGAAGTGAGATTCAATGCATTTTCATGCACTTGCATGAATTTTCATGAAAAAATATTGAACTTTCAAAGTTCACTATTTTCTTGGTTCAGATGTGAGATTCAATGCATTGTCATGCACTTGCATGAATTTTCATGAAAAAATATTGAACTTTCAAAGTTCACTTTTTTCTTAGTTCAGATGTGAGATTCAATGCATTGTCATGCACTTGCATGAATTTTCATGAAAAAATATTGAACTTTCAAAGTTCACTATTTTCTTGGTTCAGATGTGAGATTCAATGCATTGTCATGCACTTGCATGAATTTTCATGAAAAAATATTGAACTTTCAAAGTTTACTTTAATGAATGCACTTGCATGAATTTTCATGAAAAAATATTGAACTTTCAAAGTTCACTTTTTTCTTGGTTCAGATGTGAGATTCAATGCATTGTCATGCACTTGCATGAATTTTCATGAAAAAATATTGAACTTTCAAAGTTCACTTTTTTCTTTGTTCAGAAGTGAGATTCAATGCATTGTCATGCACTTGCATGAATTTTCATGAAAAAATATTGATTTTTCAAAGTTTACTTTAATGAATGCACTTGCATGAATTTTCATGAAAAAAATATTGAACTTTCAAAGTTCACTTTTTTCTTAGTTCAGATGTGAGATTCAATGCATTGTCATGCACTTGCATGAATTTTCATGAAAAAATATTGAACTTTCAAAGTTCACTATTTTCTTGGTTCAGATGTGAGATTCAATGCATTGTCATGCACTTGCATGAATTTTCATGAAAAAATATTGATTTTTCAAAGTTTACTTTAATGAATGCAGTTGCATGAATTTTCATGAAAAAATATTGAACTTTCAAAGTTCACTTTTTTCTTGGTTCAGATGTGAGATTCAATGCATTGTCATGCACTTGCATGAATTTTCATGAAAAAATATTGAACTTTCAAATTTCACTTATTTCTTGGTTTCAGATGTGAGATTCAATGCATTGTCATGCACTTGCATGAATTTTCATGAAAAAATATTGAACTTTCAAAGTTCACTTTTTTCTTTGTTCAGAAGTGAGATTCAATGCATTGTCATGCACTTGCATGAATTTTCATGAAAAAATATTGATTTTTCAAAGTTTACTTTAATGAATGCACTTGCATGAATTTTCATGAAAAAATATTGAACTTTCAAAGTTCACTTTTTTCTTAGTTCAGATGTGAGATTCAATGCATTGTCATGCACTTGCATGAATTTTCATGAAAAAATATTGAACTTTCAAAGTTCACTATTTTCTTGGTTCAGATGTGAGATTCAATGCATTGTCATGCACTTGCATGAATTTTCATGAAAAAATATTGATTTTTTCAAAGTTTACTTTAATGAATGCACTTGCATGAATTTTCATGAAAAAATATTGAACTTTCAAAGTTCACTTTTTTCTTGGTTCAGATGTGAGATTCAATGCATTGTCATGCACTTGCATGAATTTTCATGAAAAAATATTGAACTTTCAAAGTTCACTTTTTTCTTGGTTCAGATGTGAGATTCAATGCATTGTCATGCACTTGCATGAATTTTCATGAAAAAATATTGAACTTTCAAAGTTCACTATTTTTCTTGGTTCAGATGTGAGATTCAATGCATTGTCATGCACTTGCATGAATTTTCATGAAAAAATATTGAACTTTCAAAGTTCACTTTTTTCTTTGTTCAGATGTGAGATTCAATGCATTGTCATGCACTTGCATGAATTTTCATGAAAAAATATTGAACTTTCAAAGTTCACTATTTTCTTGGTTCAGATGTGATTCAATGCATTGTCATGCACTTGCATGAATTTTCATGAAAAAATATTGAACTTTCAAAGTTCACTATTTTCTTGGTTCAGATGTGAGATTCAATGCATTGTCATGCACTTGCATGAATTTTCATGAAAAAATATTGAACTTTCAAAGTTCACTTTTTTCTTAGTTCAGATGTGAGATTCAATGCATTGTCATGCACTTGCATGAATTTTCATGAAAAAATATTGAACTTTCAAAGTTCACTATTTTCTTGGTTCAGATGTGAGATTCAATGCATTGTCATGCACTTGCATGAATTTTCATGAAAAATATTGAACTTTCAAAGTTCACTTTTTTCTTTGTTCAGATGTGAGATTCAATGCATTGTCATGCACTTGCATGAATTTTCATGAAAAAATATTGAACTTTCAAAGTTCACTATTTTCTTGGTTCAGATGTGATTCAATGCATTGTCATGCACTTGCATGAATTTTCATGAAAAAATATTGAACTTTCAAAGTTCACTATTTTCTTGGTTCAGATGTGAGATTCAATGCATTGTCATGCACTTGCATGAATTTTCATGAAAAAATATTGAACTTTCAAAGTTCACTTTTTTCTTAGTTCAGATGTGAGATTCAATGCATTGTCATGCACTTGCATGAATTTTCATGAAAAAATATTGAACTTTCAAAGTTCACTATTTTCTTGGTTCAGATGTGAGATTCAATGCATTGTCATGCACTTGCATGAATTTTCATGAAAAAATATTGAACTTTCAAAGTTCACTTTTTTCTTGGTTCAGATGTGAGATTCAATGCATTGTCATGCACTTGCATGAATTTTCATGAAAAAATATTGAACTTTCAAAGTTTACTTTAATGAATGCACTTGCATGAATTTTCATGAAAAAATATTGAACTTTCAAAGTTCACTTTTTTTCTTGGTTCAGATGTGAGATTCAATGCATTGTCATGCACTTGCATGAATTTTCATGAAAAAATATTGAACTTTCAAAGTTCACTTTTTTCTTTGTTCAGAAGTGAGATTCAATGCATTGTCATGCACTTGCATGAATTTTCATGAAAAAATATTGATTTTTCAAAGTTTACTTTAATGAATGCACTTGCATGAATTTTCATGAAAAAATATTGAACTTTCAAAGTTCACTTTTTTCTTAGTTCAGATGTGAGATTCAATGCATTGTCATATGGCACGATATTCGCGCCACTCAATCAATGATCGAACAAACTGATTTTGATGATTGGTAAATTTTTGCACCACTTTGTCAAAGACCGATAAGACCGAATTCGACGTTTGATTCGATCAAAATCGATGATTGATTCAATGAAATTCGAAGATTGATTCGATCGAATTTGATAATCAATTCGACCAATTTTGATGATACAATCAAAATAATTCTTGGTTAATTTTAGGGAGTTTGACCGATCCCTAAGATCGTTTATCAAATACAAGATATCGATTGATTCAACAAAAAAAATTAGTATTATCGAATGTGTTTTTACTGAAATCGAACTAAAGGGTACTTTGAAATGGAATGCTTTCTAGTGCCCTCTTGCGACTTCACGCAACACTCCATCGCTTATTGTTAGAAATATTTTTTAACCGTAGAAATATTGTATTATTCAAAGACGTGTTATAAATTGGAAATACTTGTTTATTTATTAAAATCTTTTTTTTCCAGATATTTATTTATGTTTTGATTTTTATAGATCGAGAAGTTGGCAATATTGTTGAATGCTTTTTCTCCCCATAAAATCCGCTAGAGCATTAAGGCGTAAAGGCAATACCGTCAGGACGAATTCAGTCACTACAACCTAAGAGTTTTCTTCGATCGTGGGTCTGTTTATCACAATTTGTTTCTTAAATTTTTATTTTTACAATAACCGACGAAGATTTCGTCAATTTAAGTATAGCTTATACAAAATATAAGGCGGGATGTATCGGTAAGTTAACTTTTCCACCTGCTATTTTTTCTTGTTACATTTTCCTCCTTTTTTTTCCATTTTCCAGAGCATGGCAATGACCCCCTTAGTTTTTGCTATGTTTGCTAAAAATCGCAAAGCATTCATGCCTCAATGCACACCAGCGTCCCCATCCAATTCCTCAGTAGCAGCTACAACCCCTCGAACCCCGAGCAACTTAGCTGGCTCAAGTTCATCAAGTATGGAATCCTGCAACGGTTTCGTCATCTCCACATGTTACCAGATCTGCAAATAAGGCTCTACGAAATGCCAGAATGGCAAGCATAAGATCTCCTGGTAATATATATTAATTTTTTGCTCTCTAAAATTTTTCTTCAGTAAATATAAATATTATTTTTAGTTACTGCACCAGCTATTAAGGTCAAGTTCTTCTTATTGGGTGGACCTAATTGGTCTAAACAAAAAACCAGTGAACAGGAGAAATTAGATATTGGCAAACTCTACGAACCATTCAAAGAGATTAAGATGGCAGCAAATCTGAACACTGAGGAAACAGCTCAAGCTATCAGAAGGTATTGTCTAGATACTGTTTCATGTGAAGATAAATAATATGTAAAAGTTTTGACAGGGCATATCGTGGACTTCTTAAAGACGATTCACAATTCGTCATGTATCGCTGTCGAGGAAATTCAAAAGATTTGGAGTATTTTGACTTTGATTTGTCAACCCCTTATGTAAATGCCGGTAGACTGAAAAGGGTAAAAAGATTAAAAGTAGTTAAAGATTTTTTTACTAATTTTTTTTTGTATCGTTAAGTTTACGGGTGTTGTCCAGATTGTTCCTGAATTTTATCTAGATGTGATTCCAGACGGAAGCAAAGACCAAAGTGACGAGGATAATTTCTTGTGTCGATATTGTTTTTCTGAAAATAGACACGACCTAAGAAATGTTTGCACACGATCACCACTAGATGTAGACGGAAGATGCATTGATGAAAATGAAGCCATAAGTCTCAGTGGTGTGTCTCTTAACGATTATTTGGAAAAAGAAGAACATCAGCACTTTCATGGAGTTAGTTTTGAAGATAACTCTAACAGTGCAATTGCTGTTCCTTTTATCGACGTTGCCGAAACGCAGCCCAACTTTGAGATCCCAACAGGGAATTTTTTCTCATCAATTTCTGCCTCTTCCATTGAAACTAAACCTCCAGCCCTTCCTGATCGCACTTCTGATACAATTTATCTTCGGGAAAAGTGTTTCAAAGCAGCAGAGACACGACGTCAGTCTTCTGGTAACTTGCCAAACAATAATGTAACATCATTGCTGGACGAGGATGACGGAAAGCAGGAAATGGGCTATGGGCAGGAATATGTAGTAAAGGGGAATAGCAGGAATATTTATATCTAAATTAATTTTGCTTGACATTGCATCTGTTATTTTTTTTTTCTTAAAGCGATGCGTCTAATTGCTGAACACAAAACCGATATCATGGTGTTTACCGAGGAGGACGCCCAACTTATTCCTGACGTGTTTGGCAACGTTATCCAGTTGCGAGAAGATAACGTAACTGAAGACTTCAATTACGCCCTGCAAACTCCAAATTTTGAAAAGAAATCACGAAACCCTATTTTGATCGAAATGTTCTTCAACAATGGTTCGGGCGAAAGGAAGCAAAGAGAAGTGGTTGATCACGGTGGGCCAAAAATGGCTGCAGTTACCACTATGCTTGAGAAATTTGCATATCCACGGCTGAAGCAGCTGTCTGCGAATGGAACAGTAATTTCTCCCACTTTTGGTTTCTCTCCCGACGACTGGAATACTGAACTGCTTGTCTCGGGAAAAATTGCAGGTACTTTTTTCGAATTGCGTTTTTTTATTCATGCTATAATTACCTTTTAATTTAATAGCTATAGGAGTAGTTCAGTGCTTCGTGTGTCCCTTTTGGGTTTTACAAGCATACGAACGAATCAAAAATTCACCCAATGGCAGAGACCACCCATTTATTTTAGGAATGCATTTGCTTGAGGCCAATAAGGTACGATTCAAATTCGAACAATGAGTATTTTATAATAAGCCAGGCATTATTTTTATAATGGCTTTACATTATTAGATCCTTGACAATGTTGCTTGTCACCCGGCATTCATAAAAATGAGTGCTTCAACGGAACTTATTATGGAATCTCTTGACTGGGATTATGCCATTTCGCCTATTTTCTTTCTAAGAGAACAAGAAAAGGCCAATAAAGCCTGGTTTCAGACCTACCTCGAAAATATTTCAAAAGGTTTTATCTTGTCTTACAATTTAACAACAAGAGAAGCTTGACGATTTATTACCCAATTAGGTCGAGGAAGAAATGCTGAAATCACCTTGCAGGGAGTGTATGGATTCCTTACCGGATTCTTTCACGTTCCAATCAATTGGCGTGAAATGCAATTGAAAGTAATTTTTCGTCATCCAGGTTCACTGAAAGAAATGGAAGGCTTTCATCCCCAAGTAAAAATCTGTCCCAATATTGCGGAATTAATTTTTCCCGTGACCAATAATGAAGAAACCTTCGTGAACTTGTGGAACGATGCTCTTTCATCCCTTCGTTACGGATTTACTCGTCTTTAAAGGCTACCAGCCAGCCACGCTTTTTTTAATTGTTATTTTGCAGAACAACCCAGGTTTTTTTATCGTACATTTTTTCGTCCATTGGGCGAAACGAACTCTCTTTTCCATTCTGTAGCGTATAACGTTTTTCAATGATCGATTATTTTGAATAAAGAAATGTTACTTTAGTGCAAAGAAATAACTTGTGTATTTTGTTTTTACTTGCTGTTTTGTAAGTGTAACGGTTGCACATTTATTGAGAATCAATACCCTTTAATCAAACGCAATTAATATTACGCTTTAGCGAGTCGTTTTTTCTGGTGCCTTGCAAATACGTTTTTGGATAGAGGGGAGAGTCAGCGGACGTCTTTCAATTACGTTAGAATAAAATATCTCCTTTTACCCTGTCACAATTAAATTAACTGTACAAAATTAGTGGAAATCAGATGTAGCCAGGGTATAGCTCACGATAACAGTATGCAAAATGTTTACGCTTGGATATAATTTTTATTAATTTAAACCACCACTTACTTAATATTAAAATTTATACACTTATTTTATTGTTAACTAACTTTCTTATGTAAGAATTGCATGACTAACTCAATTGCCGGTCCAGTTTCTTGCTAGCTGCTGCAGTGTGATCTTAAGGTTCATAACCGTAGTCGTTGAAAATTCTACGTTGTTCACGTAAATGTTTACGAGATTAAAATAAGGAAACTGGAGTGTTATTTATCGGTCGTTGTTACCATTAATTGGATTTCAATTATTTTGTTCGGCGAATGTGTGGCAGATTGAGGTTGGGGTTTGATGGCTCTTTCCATGGTATTATATCGAAAACGAACATGTTCTTAAGATTTATCAATACTATTTAATATAATTTAGTTTATTGTTCAGATTTTTCTGCATATAAAGAAATGAGACATATAGGCAACGATAGTTTAGATACGGTTTTTACTTGGGAAAGTGAGGAATAAAAGACATCACTTTTCTCTCTGTGTCTTCTACGCAGGATATAATATGTTCTTCTTAGCTTAAACGGCTTAACGATTTATTGTCACCAACTGAACGATAGATTAGAAATAATTGTTTTCGAAAAAGCTAATAAACCGTTGCTATTACTACATGGACACATTGGAAACAGGAGAACGTTTGGGTCGTAACGGATTGCAGCAGATCAAACAAACATTTTTATTGCCTAGCCGCAGCCGTAAGTTTTCTATTGCGTATTTGGAATGCTGTTCACTATTACGAGAGCTGATTCACAATGCCAATTTGTAGCGTTCCATTTTTATTTGATAGGGATTAGTTATCAGCATTTGTTGTAATATTTTATTGTCCAGTTATGCAACACATTGTTCATTAGTGATGGAAATTTTAAAAACAGCGATCTATAGAGCAAATAGAACAGGAACAACTATCTCTGAATTTTAAAATAGATCGATTAATTAATTTTTTTTTTCTTAAAAAAAACAATTTCTTCTTCTTCATTGTAATCTGCCGATTGATAATTAGACCCTGAAATCAAAATCCGTTCTGAAACAAGCGAATCGTCGAAAAACTCCCGAAGGATCATCGTCGTGTACATAAGATTTCTTACGTTCTTAGGATACTTACGTATATTCATATAAAAACGAGGTATGCAGGTGAAAATTTAGTTAATGCACAAGATAAACAAATTCATCTGGCGGTTTTTGCTGTGTATTAAGTTTAAGAAGAGGAAAATCATAGAGGAATGGATCGGAATGGATATTCATGTCGCTCCGTCGCAGCACAAGTGAGAGTCGCAATATTTATTGGTTCCAGATCCAGAACGACAACTTTTCAGCCCTTGCTCTTTTCTAGGTCTATACATATACACATTTATTTCATCCACGTTTCAAATGCGGGATGATAGTTCCGCAAAAAAAAATGCAGCCAGGGAAATTTTCAAATTTTACTCTCGCTTTTACTTTAGCACTCATTTCCATAATTTTATTTATATTAATTACGACGCTTATATCAAGTTGTTGGGTTGTTATATATAAACCAGCAGGTCATTGCAATACACAAAGAAAATGTTTGGGGTGCCCATAGAACACACTTTTAGTCTCTTACAGCTTTGATTAAATTTGCTCGTGGCACAAAAGAACTAAATTATATGGAGGCCGTTCGCGGTTTCTATATTATATAATGCAACAATAAGCGCAATGATGGAGAAAAGGAACGAAATCAGCCGAGTGAGAGAGTTCTCTCTCTTTTTAGATACATTAAAGCCACAGATGATTATCCCTCTGATTATCTCGCCTGCAAAGTCTGCACGGTTTATTGTCGCACAGAGGAAGATTATTGGCCCACACTCCATTAGGGACCTCTTTCGGAATTTTTGCCCTCAAAAGCACCAGGTAAAGCCTAAAACACAATCTTTACGCAATAATAGCGCGGTCCCTGGTGGTTCTAGCAGCTAGAAGATTGTGTTTTGTGTGTTGAGCTTAGTCGTTGAGCTAGGACTGCAGAGAACTGAGGAGATATCGAGTGGTGCATGTAAAAATGGGGAAAAAATACAAGAAGAAGGGAACCGATTTTCTTTTTCTTTTTCTTTTTAAACATCAACTAATAATAAATTGAAATTTGCATGAGAAAGAAGCCAAAATGTTGTGGGTGTTGGTTTGTTTATTTTTGCTTTCTTCTTCTTGGTCGTGATGTTGCCGTCTATTTGCTTTAATACGCGGAGGTGTTTTTTTAGACCTTATTAATATTTGTAGCTAATAAAAATTTGATTCTTCGAATTTTCTGAGAAATTGGGTCTCTAGACTACAACTAGTTAACACATAGGCCTACGTTTTCGTTACTTTCAACCCAACAGCAGCAGCAGCGCAAAAAAGTCGTCAATTAAAGGCTCAGAATATATTTTTATCGCGAATTTGTTTGTTTGGTTGGTTTGGTCTTTTGTATTTATCATGGTGGCCAAGTTGAAAGAAAAGGAAGAAGTTATAGCGACTTTAGGACCGTCCTTGGGCGCTGAGAAAGATGGATCGATGCAGGGGCACAATCCATTTGTTACTCTGTCTTTCACCGAGTCTTTCACTTTCTACATGTGACTGTGAATGTCTCGTCTCATATACTTGTCGACGCTTGTCGAGTCCTACATATGTGTAGGATGAAGCTAGGAAACTTGAATCAGGTCGACAGGCGGAGAGACAGCTATATATAACCCTGTAAGAAAACTGGGCACAAAATAGCAGGTGTGCCGGATGCGAGCAGGATGAATTTCATACCTTGATCGTCGCGATTCTCGACGGTCAATCATAGTTATTCATAGAAAACTGAAATTGGAAAATAAAAAACTAAAAAAACCACTGAGGTGAACGTCACACAACAAGTGAAATTGATCAGAGACAATGTAGTCCCGATCAATGCATGCTGTTTTTTTTTACACTTTCTTAAAAAAACACAGTTAAGGAATATGTGAAATATAAATATTTTCTATCTGAACTGTCAACTGTTCATATCTTCGACAATTTCTTCATCACATATGTAAATTTGCTCATCTTCATTGAGATTTAGTGATCTCATTGTTATTCAAACAAGCTTTTCTGTCACAAATTGATTGTTCCTTATTGACATTTGGCACAGTATTATTTATTTTTCCCCGATGCCTCTTTTCGTGTAAGTAGAATGTGTGATCAGTTTTTTTTTAAGATTTAGGACTACCGCGTCGTTTTGAAATTGACAGGTTATTTCTTGACTTGGTTGGTTTGTTTTTTTCATATGCATAGATGTGCGGATATGATCGGGTCTCTCTCTTTCTTTTTCTGGACATTTAAAAGTTGTTTTAAAAATACTCGGTGAATGATGATGAAACCCCGTTGAGTTCGGACAAAACTCATCCGATGTCTTTTTCTATTGTCTGTTCGTTTTCTGCTGATGCTGGTCTTCGTCAAGTATTTCCGCGCATCGGCTAATATAATCCACTGAATGAATGGCATGAACCGAAGCGCGATGATGAAGTTGACGATCGAGGGGCAAAAAGGGCGCAGCACGACGTTCATTCATTTGCTTTTGTTGTTTTATATTTTCCAATCCTTTGGTTTTTCTCATGTAGATATACGATAGACCGATGTTTTATATTCTGAATTTTAAGCTCAGAGAATATAGGGGTGGTGGCAGGATGACGATATTGTGTGTGTCTCTCTCTTTGGTTTTTTGTGTAGGCTCGTCTAACCGGTCTTTGTCATGTGGATTCGGCGGGCTGTTGTCCTTATATTCATTTTTTTACCATCAGAGAGATTTATTGTAGGTGCCCATAAATAATGAACAAAGTGCGTCAAGTTGTTACAAGTGAAGACAACCAAGTCTAAAACAGTTTACAGAATTCCTATTCAGCCATCTACTTTTTCATCTTTGCATTACCCGCTTCCGGCCGCTTCCGTCCACCTAAGTGACAGTAAGGTAAAATAAAATCTGAATTTTTCCAATAGTGATGTTCGGCTAACATAATCGTTCAGGGAAAAAAGAAATCATCTAACCTCTTTCACATAATTTTTATTGGAAATAAGCAATTCACAGCCATGAAAAAACATTTGATTTGATTGGGTGAATGTCCCAGCTACATTATTAAAACGTCATCGCGTTTACACTTAAACTTCCAATATATCTCCCTGTTAAGTATTTGGTAACGAAAAACATAGACTACTACACCGCCAACTACACCAACTACTACACCGGTAATTATATTGACTCCAGTACAGACCACCTCCACGACGACGCCGTAACCAGAAGCCAAACGTAATATTCTGAGTATTTATCATTATGGAATGGATGAAGAAAAAAACACTTTATTTTTATGAATGCCGTTACGGCACTAATTATGTATTTCTTTATTCGTATTGTAGTGCTAGTGCAAGCGCAAGTGCTTGCTTAATTTTCCATGTCGAAGTTATTTTTTGGACGAAGTTACATTTTCTTTGATTGCGCAACGTTGGTTCTTTTCTTCATTATCAAAATGGAGAATTACGCATAGTTATTTGATAATTAGAGGCCTCTGTTTGTGTATCTACTTTTCACTCCCTTATTTAGTACGATTCATATAACACTTGAGTATTTAGAAGTTGTTAATTATAAAATTGACTATGGAGGCTGCTTACGAAAGATACAAGTTAGAGCTTACTCAGCTTAGTGGTGAATTTGAAAGTAGGTGCAATATTCTTCAATAAGTTTTCGCATCAATATTATATTAATTGTATTATTTTTTGAAAGCCCAAAGTTTTGAGGAATTTTCTAGCAACTACAGAGAGTTTTGTGACATAATGCAAACAGACGATGTGTTAAACCAACTTTCAACAGATGCTGAGAGGCCAGATCATAATCGTGTTGTCATTGATTTTGTAAAAGTGCAAGAATATAAAGGTATTAATAATGGAAGTGCAGTACTGTTCTAAGTCTAATCTAGTTTTGTCAAACAATTTTAGCTAATGATTTCAAGATAAAGGAAATTGCAAAACTAATGGGTGTTAAACCACGTACACTGCAAAGAAGAATTGCTGAATGGGGAATTAACATGAGAACAAGTTATAGTACAATAAGTGATGAAAAACTTGATGAATACATAACTGCTGCCAGAAAGCAATTCCCCAATTTTGGTTTGAAATATAATAATTTTAAAATGTTTAATTCCCGTTGTGGTGTAGGCCTAATGAGGTATTTAATCTACTTCTAGGCCTCCAACTCATCAAGGGAAAACTAAGCTCTGATAAAAATTCAGCATTGTCGTTTACGAGAGTCGTATAATAGAGTTGGACTTAAGCAGGGATATCCATGCAAAAAAAAATTAAACGTCGCGTATATTCTGTACAGGGCCCTCTTTCTTTATGGCATCTTGACGGATTTCACAAGTTTGACGGGTAAGTTGGAATGCAATATCATAATATTCTGATAGCCCATGCTTAAATTTTTTTATTTAATCTTTTTTGAAGATGGGGTTTTGTTGTTCATGGAATTGTCGATGGATACTCCAAAGCAATTGTCGGTATGGAGGTTGCAGACAATAACCGGTCTGAAACAGTCGTCAAAGTCCTTCATAGAGCTCGGTTGATTTGGGGTATGCCTGCATGTCTTCGAACTGATAGAGGGGGCGAAAACGTTCTTGCGGCAGACTATCTTCTCCAGATCAGAGGTAGCCATAATCGTAGTTTCATTGCTGGCAGGTCTATACACAATCAGCCGATTGAGCGCCAATGGAAGGACACGAAGGCGCCTAGAACCACTACTGGACGAGTTTCAGTAAGTTTTTTAATATCATATGGTTCGAACTTATTGAATTCTTTTATTTCGTGTATTACCAATTATTAGTAACATGGACACAAGCGGAATTCTACATTCCGAATCGGACATCGACCTATTTTGTCTGCATTTTGTCGGAATGAACCTTTTTCAGCGAACACTTGATGCTTATGTTTCCTCGTGGAACCATCACCCTATGCGCACTAAGTCCTACGCAACTCCTATACAAAGTTACATCTCAGGATTAGCTTTGCTGAAGGAGCGTCAAGATGCAGGAGAGTTCTTAGCACCGTGTACTGAACTTATTCAGGTAAGAATTTACGAGTTTGTAAGGTGTAACTACTATTTCGGTTAACGGTTTTTGTAATGATAGGATCCAGACGTAGTTCATCTTTTAGAAGGCATATTTGATGAAGATTATCTAGAAACTATCATTGGACCTCTCCGAGCAGCTAGAAATGTGCCGAAGTATGATTGCCCTCTTTTTCCTCCAGAGCTTCATGAACTTAAAAAAATAATTGACCCAACAAAAGTAGAACTTGATAACATAAGAAATCAGTTTATTGTCGCAAAAAACTTCGTAATTGCCACCACAAATAATCGCGAATAAAAATGAGCACCGCATCATAATTTTTATTAATTTTTTTACTACTTAAAACCCAATTATCCACCAAATTCCACCTTTATATTTTTCGTATGTGAAGCTTATATTAGATAACAAAAATATCCCATAGAAAAAATATCATATAAATGAGAGTTCAAATAGATGCATCAACCAGTATAGAGGGAGAAATTAATAATAATCTTCCGTAAGATTTTCTTCATGCAACTGGATTACACAAACGCGAAACAAGTTGAACAACCTCACATGTAAACATCTAAATTTCGGATTCGTGTTCATCCATTGATGTAACTTGAAGATTTATCAGTGTAACCTTTAAAGATACTAAAGAAATTAGTAAATGCAAACAATTATTACTCTTCATATTTTAAGCATTTTAAGTCTGTAAATATCATCAAGAAACCCTGATATCACAACAGGGCAAATTGATGAAGTTGTCGGCGAGCTTTTGCATGTGCTCGTCTGTTACCGATGACTTGCCCTTACGGACGATGATATAAGGACTGCACGGACAACAAATTCGAATAATTATAGTTGCGTTTACCCTAACTCTTATGCCGGGTCTGATCATCTTACCAACATAAACGAGCACCATCGCAACTGATGTAAACCGAACGAGTCAGGAAATGCGGATAGATGGAAACAAACGGGTTGATGTGACCGTGGCGGCGAGCTAGTTTGAAATAACGAATCAACCGCTGATAGTCCTTGACCAATCCGATGATATTGCCTAAAATAATAAAATAAATCCGATAAGTAAATCTAAGATTGAATATAGAAGTCGATTAAATACCATTAAGGAAAACGGTGTAAATGCTGGGGTCGCTTATCTCCTCGCCACTAAACAGATGAATGTCTTCGACGCTCATATTCTGCGCAATCCGAGCGATGGGTGCTTCTTCTGCTTCAGTCGTGATGTGGGTCATCAGTGCCAAATTCTTCACCAAGCCACAACCCTAAGAAATTCCGGTCGTTAATAATGCAAATATTTGAAGTAAAAAAAAAAAACATTTAAAATCGTTTTACTTCGCCTTCTGGGGTATCCGCCGGACATATCATTCCTGAATAAATCAAATTGGAAAATATAAGAATTATTTTAAATTCTAACAAGCACAAATTAAAGATTTTATACCCCATTGAGAAGGATGTAGAGAGCGGGGCCCAATAGCCTGACTCTTCCTCTCATAATCTGAATTGACCCTCGTCATCATTCCAAGTCCAGAAATGTACGATAAACGACACAGAGTATGTGTGACACCTTGTCTGTCCATACGGAACCGCTTGATGGTCCAATTGCCCTAAAGAAAAGAAGATATTACAGAGAATTAAATAAGGTAAGTAGAAATAAATTTGCAAATGTTACAGTAATGATGGCGTTTTCCAGTCCCACGGTTATGATAATCATTAGGTCCAAGTACATAGCCTTTGCTTTGAAGTTAAAGTTCTCCACCTATTACAACGTGCAAGACATTTTTAGGACAATCCAATTTGTTTTTCCTAATTGAAAAGCTCTTACCGGAACATGGGCTAATACTTGACTAGCTAGGGCTTCTCTTGCTTGATCCATGGGTGTTTTCTTGGGACCCGCAAAAAATCGTTTTTGATGCATCTTCTTTCCCAAGTGCCTGTTATAAGTCATGAAAACATCAACATTTGTTACTGAAGCTTACTAGTTTCAAAATACCTCAAGGCTTGTTTTTGGGTAAAAATGTTGGGTTTGACGCATTCTTCGAGAGATGGAGCAAACGCAGTCTGGAAATCATCGTCTGTGCCAATCATCTGCACAATCTCCTGATCCGAAACAATCCCCATTGCTTTAAATGCGATAGCCACCGGAATTTCCTTGAAAAGTCCAAATTGGGTGATGAAGGTTTAATGAAAAACTTACAGCATAAACTTACTTCTAAAAAGATCAATTGATGCAAATAAAACTTCTTATTCTTTACAATAAGATTGGTGCGTATCTTCAATCCATTGGCAGTGCTTGTTACATGACAACACATACCATGATATGGTGATATGTCCTGTAACAAACTAACAAAATTGACATGTTAAGTATCAT
This sequence comes from Daphnia galeata, assembly GCA_030770115.1. Taxonomy (NCBI): domain Eukaryota; kingdom Metazoa; phylum Arthropoda; class Branchiopoda; order Diplostraca; family Daphniidae; genus Daphnia; species Daphnia galeata. Next base: position 59,548 of record JAUANT010000017.1, on the reverse strand, counting down.
CACTCGAAACCCAAATTTTTAACCCAATAAAAATGTACGAAGGAGTAACTTATATTACCATGAGATCTAGTGCTTGATATTCTGGCATTTCCCAGATACTTATAACGGCTTCCAGGTCTGGAATCAAGTGGAGATGACATCCTGTTGCAGAATCTCATACTTGATGCACTTGAGCTAGCTAAGTTGCTCGGGGTTCGAGAGGTTGTCACTTAAGGTGTTGGCTGGAGATGATGAATTGATTTAAGGCACCAATACTTTGCGATTTTCAGCAAACATACAAAAGTAATGGGATCATTGCCATGCTCTGCAAAAAGGAAAAAGGGGGAAAATGTAACCAGAGAAAAAATAGCAGGTGGAAAAATTAACTTACCGATATATCACACCTTGTACTTCGTATTAGCTACACTAAAAATGAAAAAATTTTGAAAAAATTGTGATAAAAAAACCAAACAAAGAAACTCTTAGCGTCTGTCTGCTCTCGCCATGCTATGCTCCTCCATCCTCTGGCTGATTTTATGGGAAGTAAGAGCAATCAACAATATTGCCAAATTTTCGAGCTATACAAACAAAAACGTGAATATATTTCTGGAAAAATAGAATTTCATTAAATAAAAAAGAATTTAAATTTATAACACGTCTTTGAATAATACAATATTTCTACGGTTAAAAAATATTTCTGCCAATAAGCGATGGAGTGTTGCGTGATGTCGCAAGAGGGCACCAGCAAGCATTCCAATTCAAAGCACCCTTTAGTTCGATTTTAGTTTAACACATTCGATGATACATACAGATACACAGTCGATCTTGCATTTGATAAACGAACTTAGTGACGAGTCAAATTCATTAAAATTTGACCAAGAATTATTTTGATTAAATCATCAAAATCGGTCTAATTGATTATCGAATTCGATCGAATTGATCGTCGACTTCGATCGAATCAATCTTCGAATTTGATCAAATCAATCATCGAATTTGATCAAATCAAACGTGTTATTCGATCTAATCGATCTTCGGCACTACACCAGAAAAATTTACCATTCATCAAAATCAGTTGGTTCGATCATCGATTGAGTGGCGCGAATATCGTGCCATATGAATTTTCATGAAAAAATATTGATTTTTCAAAGTTTACTTTAATGAATGCACTTGCATGAATTTTCATGAAAAAATATTGAACTTTCAAAGTTCACTTTTTTCTTGGTTCAGATGTGAGATTCAATGCATTGTCATGCACTTGCATGAATTTTCATGAAAAAATATTGAACTTTCAAAGTTCACTATTTTCTTGGTTCAGATGTGAGATTCAATGCATTGTCATGCACTTGCATGAATTTTCATGAAAAAATATTGAACTTTCAAAGTTCACTTTTTTCTTGGTTCAGATGTGAGATTCAATGCATTGTCATGCACTTGCATGAATTTTCATGAAAAAATATTGAACTTTCAAAGTTCACTATTTTCTTGGTTCAGATGTGAGATTCAATGCATTGTCATGCACTTGCATGAATTTTCATGAAAAAATATTGAACTTTCAAAGTTCACTTTTTTCTTTGTTCAGATGTGAGATTCAATGCATTGTCATGCACTTGCATGAATTTTCATGAAAAAATATTGAACTTTCAAAGTTCACTATTTTCTTGGTTCAGATGTGATTCAATGCATTGTCATGCACTTGCATGAATTTTCATGAAAAAATATTGAACTTTCAAAGTTCACTATTTTCTTGGTTCAGATGTGAGATTCAATGCATTGTCATGCACTTGCATGAATTTTCATGAAAAAATATTGAACTTTCAAAGTTCACTTTTTTCTTAGTTCAGATGTGAGATTCAATGCATTGTCATGCACTTGCATGAATTTTCATGAAAAAATATTGAACTTTCAAAGTTCACTATTTTCTTGGTTCAGATGTGAGATTCAATGCATTGTCATGCACTTGCATGAATTTTCATGAAAAAATATTGAACTTTCAAAGTTCACTTTTTTCTTTGTTCAGATGTGAGATTCAATGCATTGTCATGCACTTGCATGAATTTTCATGAAAAAATATTGAACTTTCAAAGTTCACTATTTTCTTGGTTCAGATGTGATTCAATGCATTGTCATGCACTTGCATGAATTTTCATGAAAAAATATTGAACTTTCAAAGTTCACTATTTTCTTGGTTCAGATGTGAGATTCAATGCATTGTCATGCACTTGCATGAATTTTCATGAAAAAATATTGAACTTTCAAAGTTCACTTTTTTCTTAGTTCAGATGTGAGATTCAATGCATTGTCATGCACTTGCATGAATTTTCATGAAAAAATATTGAACTTTCAAAGTTCACTATTTTCTTGGTTCAGATGTGAGATTCAATGCATTGTCATGCACTTGCATGAATTTTCATGAAAAAATATTGATTTTTCAAAGTTTACTTTAATGAATGCACTTGCATGAATTTTCATGAAAAAATATTGAACTTTCAAAGTTCACTTTTTTCTTGGTTCAGATGTGAGATTCAATGCATTGTCATGCACTTGCATGAATTTTCATGAAAAAATATTGAACTTTCAAAGTTCACTATTTTCTTGGTTCAGATGTGAGATTCAATGCATTGTCATGCACTTGCATGAATTTTCATGAAAAAATATTGAACTTTCAAAGTTCACTTTTTTCTTTGTTCAGAAGTGAGATTCAATGCATTTTCATGCACTTGCATGAATTTTCATGAAAAAATATTGAACTTTCAAAGTTCACTTTTTTCTTGGTTCAGATGTGAGATTCAATGCATTGTCATGCACTTGCATGAATTTTCATGAAAAAATATTGATTTTTCAAAGTTTACTTTAATGAAGGCACTTGCATGAATTTTCATGAAAAAATATTGAACTTTCAAAGTTAACTTTTTTCTTGGTTCAGATGTGAGATTCAATGCATTGTCATGCACTTGCATGAATTTTCATGAAAAAATATTGAACTTTCAAAGTTCACTTTTTTCTTGGTTCAGATGTGAGATTCAATGCATTGTCATGCACTTGCATGAATTTTCATGAAAAAATATTGAACTTTCAAAGTTTACTTTAATGAATGCACTTGCATGAATTTTCATGAAAAAATATTGAACTTTCAAAGTTCACTTTTTTCTTGGTTTAGATGTGAGATTCAATGCATTGTCATGCACTTGCATGAATTTTCATGAAAAAATATTGAACTTTCAAAGTTCACTTTTTTCTTGGTTCAGATGTGAGATTCAATGCATTGTCATGCACTTGCATGAATTTTCATGAAAAAATATTGAACTTTCAAAGTTCACTATTTTCTTGGTTCAGATGTGAGATTTAATGCATTGTCATGCACTTGCATGAATTTTCATGAAAAAATATTGATTTTTCAAAGTTTACTTTAATGAATGCACTTGCATGAATTTTCATGAAAAAATATTGAACTTTCAAAGTTCACTTTTTTCTTGGTTTAGATGTGAGATTCAATGCATTGTCATGCACTTGCATGAATTTTCATGAAAAAATATTGAACTTTCAAATTTCACTTATTTCTTGGTTCAGATGTGAGATTCAATGCATTGTCATGCACTTGCATGAATTTTCATGAAAAAATATTGAACTTTCAAAGTTCACTTTTTTCTTTGTTCAGAAGTGAGATTCAATGCATTGTCATGCACTTGCATGAATTTTCATGAAAAAATATTGATTTTTCAAAGTTTACTTTAATGAATGCACTTGCATGAATTTTCATGAAAAAATATTGAATTTTCAAAGTTCACTTTTTTCTTAGTTCAGATGTGAGATTCAATGCATTGTCATGCACTTGCATGAATTTTCATGAAAAAATATTGAACTTTCAAAGTTCACTATTTTCTTGGTTCAGATGTGAGATTCAATGCATTGTCATGCACTTGCATGAATTTTCATGAAAAAATATTGATTTTTCAAAGTTTACTTTAATGAATGCACTTGCATGAATTTTCATGAAAAAATATTGAACTTTCAAAGTTCACTTTTTTCTTGGTTCAGATGTGAGATTCAATGCATTGTCATGCACTTGCATGAATTTTCATGAAAAAATATTGAACTTTCAAAGTTCACTTTTTTCTTTGTTCAGATGTGAGATTCAATGCATTGTCATGCACTTGCATGAATTTTCATGAAAAAATATTGAACTTTCAAAGTTCACTATTTTCTTGGTTCAGATGTGAGATTCAATGCATTGTCATGCACTTGCATGAATTTTCATGAAAAAATATTGAACTTTCAAAGTTCACTTTTTTCTTTGTTCAGATGTGAGATTCAATGCATTGTCATGCACTTGCATGAATTTTCATGAAAAAATATTGAACTTTCAAAGTTGACTATTTTCTTGGTTCAGATGTGATTCAATGCATTGTCATGCACTTGCATGAATTTTCATGAAAAAATATTGAACTTTCAAAGTTCACTATTTTCTTGGTTCAGATGTGAGATTCAATGCATTGTCATGCACTTGCATGAATTTTCATGAAAAAATATTGAACTTTCAAAGTTCACTTTTTTCTTTGTTCAGATGTGAGATTCAATGCATTGTCATGCACTTGCATGAATTTTCATGAAAAAATATTGAACTTTCAAAGTTCACTATTTTCTTGGTTCAGATGTGATTCAATGCATTGTCATGCACTTGCATGAATTTTCATGAAAAAATATTGAACTTTCAAAGTTCACTATTTTCTTGGTTCAGATGTGAGATTCAATGCATTGTCATGCACTTGCATGAATTTTCATGAAAAAATATTGAACTTTCAAAGTTCACTTTTTTCTTTGTTCAGATGTGAGATTCAATGCATTGTCATGCACTTGCATGAATTTTCATGAAAAAATATTGAACTTTCAAAGTTGACTATTTTCTTGGTTCAGATGTGATTCAATGCATTGTCATGCACTTGCATGAATTTTCATGAAAAAATATTGAACTTTCAAAGTTCACTATTTTCTTGGTTCAGATGTAAGATTCAATGCATTGTCATGCACTTGCATGAATTTTCATGAAAAAATATTGAACTTTCAAAGTTCACTTTTTTCTTAGTTCAGATGTGAGATTCAATGCATTGTCATGCACTTGCATGAATTTTCATGAAAAAATATTGAACTTTCAAAGTTCACTATTTTCTTGGTTCAGATGTGAGATTCAATGCATTGTCATGCACTTGCATGAATTTTCATGAAAAAATATTGATTTTTCAAAGTTTACTTTAATGAATGCACTTGCATGAATTTTCATGAAAAAAATATTGAACTTTCAAAGTTCACTTTTTTCTTGGTTCAGATGTGAGATTCAATGCATTGTCATGCACTTGCATGAATTTTCATGAAAAAATATTGAACTTTCAAAGTTCACTTTTTTCTTGGTTCAGATGTGAGATTCAATGCATTGTCATGCACTTGCATGAATTTTCATGAAAAAATATTGAACTTTCAAAGTTCACTTTTTTCTTTGTTCAGAAGTGAGATTCAATGCATTTTCATGCACTTGCATGAATTTTCATGAAAAAATATTGAACTTTCAAAGTTCACTTTTTTCTTGGTTCAGATGTGAGATTCAATGCATTGTCATGCACTTGCATGAATTTTCATGAAAAAATATTGAACTTTCAAAGTTCACTATTTTCTTGGTTCAGATGTGAGATTCAATGCATTGTCATGCACTTGCATGAATTTTCATGAAAAAATATTGAACTTTCAAAGTTCACTTTTTTCTTGGTTCAGATGTGAGATTCAATGCATTGTCATGCACTTGCATGAATTTTCATGAAAAAATATTGATTTTTCAAAGTTTACTTTAATGAAGGCACTTGCATGAATTTTCATGAAAAAATATTGAACTTTCAAAGTTAACTTTTTTCTTGGTTCAGATGTGAGATTCAATGCATTGTCATGCACTTGCATGAATTTTCATGAAAAAATATTGAACTTTCAAAGTTCACTTTTTTCTTGGTTCAGATGTGAGATTCAATGCATTGTCATGCACTTGCATGAATTTTCATGAAAAAATATTGAACTTTCAAAGTTCACTATTTTCTTGGTTCAGATGTGAGATTTAATGCATTGTCATGCACTTGCATGAATTTTCATGAAAAAATATTGATTTTTCAAAGTTTACTTTAATGAATGCACTTGCATGAATTTTCATGAAAAAATATTGAACTTTCAAAGTTCACTTTTTTCTTAGTTCAGATGTGAGATTCAATGCATTGTCATGCACTTGCATGAATTTTCATGAAAAAATATTGAACTTTCAAAGTTCACTATTTTCTTGGTTCAGATGTGAGATTCAATGCATTGTCATGCACTTGCATGAATTTTCATGAAAAAATATTGAACTTTCAAAGTTCACTTTTTTCTTTGTTCAGAAGTGAGATTCAATGCATTTTAATGCACTTGCATGAATTTTCATGAAAAAATATTGAACTTTCAAAGTTCACTTTTTTCTTGGTTCAGATGTGAGATTCAATGCATTGTCATGCACTTGCATGAATTTTCATGAAAAAATATTGAACTTTCAAAGTTCACTTTTTTCTTAGTTCAGATGTGAGATTCAATGCATTGTCATGCACTTGCATGAATTTTCATGAAAAAATATTGAACTTTCAAAGTTCACTATTTTCTTGGTTCAGATGTGAGATTCAATGCATTGTCATGCACTTGCATGAATTTTCATGAAAAAATATTGAACTTTCAAAGTTCACTTTTTTCTTTGTTCAGAAGTGAGATTCAATGCATTTTCATGCACTTGCATGAATTTTCATGAAAAAATATTGAACTTTCAAAGTTTACTTTTTTCTTGGTTCAGATGTGAGATTCAATGCATTGTCATGCACTTGCATGAATTTTCATGAAAAAATATTGATTTTTCAAAGTTTACTTTAATGAATGCACTTGCATGAATTTTCATGAAAAAATATTGAACTTTCAAAGTTCACTTTTTTCTTGGTTCAGATGTGAGATTCAATGCATTGTCATGCACTTGCATGAATTTTCATGAAAAAATATTGAACTTTCAAAGTTCACTTTTTTCTTTGTTCAGAAGTGAGATTCAATGCATTGTCATGCACTTGCATGAATTTTCATGAAAAAATATTGATTTTTCAAAGTTTACTTTAATGAATGCACTTGCATGAATTTTCATGAAAAAATATTGAACTTTCAAAGTTCACTTTTTTCTTAGTTCAGATGTGAGATTCAATGCATTGTCATGCACTTGCATGAATTTTCATGAAAAAATATTGAACTTTCAAAGTTCACTATTTTCTTGGTTCAGATGTGAGATTCAATGCATTGTCATGCACTTGCATGAATTTTCATGAAAAAATATTGATTTTTCAAAGTTTACTTTAATGAATGCACTTGCATGAATTTTCATGAAAAAATATTGAACTTTCAAAGTTCACTTTTTTCTTGGTTCAGATGTGAGATTCAATGCATTGTCATGCACTTGCATGAATTTTCATGAAAAAATATTGAACTTTCAAATTTCACTTATTTCTTGGTTCAGATGTGAGATTCAATGCATTGTCATGCACTTGCATGAATTTTCATGAAAAAATATTGAACTTTCAAAGTTCACTTTTTTCTTTGTTCAGAAGTGAGATTCAATGCATTGTCATGCACTTGCATGAATTTTCATGAAAAAATATTGATTTTTCAAAGTTTACTTTAATGAATGCACTTGCATGAATTTTCATGAAAAAATATTGAACTTTCAAAGTTCACTTTTTTCTTAGTTCAGATGTGAGATTCAATGCATTGTCATGCACTTGCATGAATTTTCATGAAAAAATATTGAACTTTCAAAGTTCACTATTTTCTTGGTTCAGATGTGAGATTCAATGCATTGTCATGCACTTGCATGAATTTTCATGAAAAAATATTGATTTTTTCAAAGTTTACTTTAATGAATGCACTTGCATGAATTTTCATGAAAAAATATTGAACTTTCAAAGTTCACTTTTTTCTTGGTTCAGATGTGAGATTCAATGCATTGTCATGCACTTGCATGAATTTTCATGAAAAAATATTGAACTTTCAAAGTTCACTATTTTCTTGGTTCAGATGTGAGATTCAATGCATTGTCATGCACTTGCATGAATTTTCATGAAAAAATATTGAACTTTCAAAGTTCACTTTTTTCTTTGTTCAGATGTGAGATTCAATGCATTGTCATGCACTTGCATGAATTTTCATGAAAAAATATTGAACTTTCAAAGTTCACTATTTTCTTGGTTCAGATGTGATTCAATGCATTGTCATGCACTTGCATGAATTTTCATGAAAAAATATTGAACTTTCAAAGTTCACTATTTTCTTGGTTCAGATGTGAGATTCAATGCATTGTCATGCACTTGCATGAATTTTCATGAAAAAATATTGAACTTTCAAAGTTCACTTTTTTCTTGGTTCAGATGTGAGATTCAATGCATTGTCATGCACTTGCATGAATTTTCATGAAAAAATATTGATTTTTCAAAGTTTACTTTAATGAAGGCACTTGCATGAATTTTCATGAAAAAATATTGAACTTTCAAAGTTAACTTTTTTCTTGGTTCAGATGTGAGATTCAATGCATTGTCATGCACTTGCATGAATTTTCATGAAAAAATATTGAACTTTCAAAGTTCACTTTTTTCTTGGTTCAGATGTGAGATTCAATGCATTGTCATGCACTTGCATGAATTTTCATGAAAAATATTGAACTTTCAAAGTTCACTATTTTCTTGGTTCAGATGTGAGATTCAATGCATTGTCATGCACTTGCATGAATTTTCATGAAAAAATATTGAACTTTCAAAGTTCACTATTTTCTTGGTTCAGATGTGAGATTCAATGCATTGTCATGCACTTGCATGAATTTTCATGAAAAAATATTGAACTTTCAAAGTTCACTTTTTTCTTGGTTCAGATGTGAGATTCAATGCATTGTCATGCACTTGCATGAATTTTCATGAAAAAAATATTGATTTTTCAAAGTTTACTTTAATGAAGGCACTTGCATGAATTTTCATGAAAAAATATTGAACTTTCAAAGTTAACTTTTTTCTTGGTTCAGATGTGAGATTCAATGCATTGTCATGCACTTGCATGAATTTTCATGAAAAAATATTGAACTTTCAAAGTTCACTTTTTTCTTGGTTCAGATGTGAGATTCAATGCATTGTCATGCACTTGCATGAATTTTCATGAAAAAATATTGAACTTTCAAAGTTCACTATTTTCTTGGTTCAGATGTGAGATTTAATGCATTGTCATGCACTTGCATGAATTTTCATGAAAAAATATTGATTTTTCAAAGTTTACTTTAATGAATGCACTTGCATGAATTTTCATGAAAAAATATTGAACTTTCAAAGTTCACTTTTTTCTTAGTTCAGATGTGAGATTCAATGCATTGTCATGCACTTGCATGAATTTTCATGAAAAAATATTGAACTTTCAAAGTTCACTATTTTCTTGGTTCAGATGTGAGATTCAATGCATTGTCATGCACTTGCATGAATTTTCATGAAAAATATTGAACTTTCAAAGTTCACTTTTTTCTTTGTTCAGAAGTGAGATTCAATGCATTTTCATGCACTTGCATGAATTTTCATGAAAAAATATTGAACTTTCAAAGTTCACTTTTTTCTTTGTTCAGATGTGAGATTCAATGCATTGTCATGCACTTGCATGAATTTTCATGAAAAAATATTGAACTTTCAAAGTTTTACTTTTTTTCTTGGTTCAGATGTGAGATTCAATGCATTGTCATGCACTTGCATGAATTTTCATGAAAAAATATTGAACTTTCAAAGTTTACTTTAATGAATGCACTTGCATGAATTTTCATGAAAAAATATTGAACTTTCAAAGTTCACTTTTTTCTTGGTTCAGATGTGAGATTCAATGCATTGTCATGCACTTGCATGAATTTTCATGAAAAAATATTGAACTTTCAAAGTTCACTATTTTCTTGGTTCAGATGTGAGATTTAATGCATTGTCATGCACTTGCATGAATTTTCATGAAAAAATATTGATTTTTCAAAGTTTACTTTAATGAATGCACTTGCATGAATTTCATGAAAAAATATTGAACTTTCAAAGTTCACTTTTTTCTTAGTTCAGATGTGAGATTCAATGCATTGTCATGCACTTGCATGAATTTTCATGAAAAAATATTGAACTTTCAAAGTTCACTATTTTCTTGGTTCAGATGTGAGATTCAATGCATTGTCATGCACTTGCATGAATTTTCATGAAAAAAATATTGAACTTTCAAAGTTCACTTTTTTCTTTGTTCAGAAGTGAGATTCAATGCATTTTCATGCACTTGCATGAATTTTCATGAAAAAATATTGAACTTTCAAAGTTCACTTTTTTCTTTGTTCAGATGTGAGATTCAATGCATTGTCATGCACTTGCATGAATTTTCATGAAAAAATATTGAACTTTCAAAGTTTACTTTTTTCTTGGTTCAGATGTGAGATTCAATGCATTGTCATGCACTTGCATGAATTTTCATGAAAAAATATTGAACTTTCAAAGTTTACTTTAATGAATGCACTTGCATGAATTTTCATGAAAAAATATTGAACTTTCAAAGTTCACTTTTTTCTTGGTTCAGATGTGAGATTCAATGCATTGTCATGCACTTGCATGAATTTTCATGAAAAAATATTGAACTTTCAAAGTTCACTATTTTCTTGGTTCAGATGTGAGATTTAATGCATTGTCATGCACTTGCATGAATTTTCATGAAAAAATATTGATTTTTCAAAGTTTACTTTAATGAATGCACTTGCATGAATTTTCATGAAAAAATATTGAACTTTCAAAGTTCACTTTTTTCTTAGTTCAGATGTGAGATTCAATGCATTGTCATGCACTTGCATGAATTTTCATGAAAAAAATATTGAACTTTCAAAGTTTCACTATTTTCTTGGTTCAGATGTGAGATTCAATGCATTGTCATGCACTTGCATGAATTTTCATGAAAAAAATATTGAACTTCAAAGTTCACTTTTTTCTTGGTTCAGATGTGAGATTCAATGCATAGTCATAGCACTTGCATGAATTTTCATGAAAAAATATTGAAACTTTCAAAGTTCACTTTTTTTCTTAGTTCAGATGTGAGATTCAATGCATTGTCATGCACTTGGCATGAATTTTCATGAAAAAAATATTGATTTTTTCAAAGTTTACTTTAATGAATGCACTTGCATGAATTTTCATGAAAAAATATTGAACTTTCAAAGTTCACTTTTTTCTTGGTTCAGATGTGAGATTCAATGCATTGTCATGCACTGCATGAATTTTCATGAAAAAATATTGAACTTTCAAATTTCACTTATTTCTTGGTTCAGATGTGAGATTCAATGCATGTCATGCACTTGCATGAATTTTCATGAAAAAAATATTGAAACTTTCAAAGTTTAACTTTAATGAATGCACTTGCATGAATTTTCATGAAAAAATATTGAACTTTCAAATTTCACTTATTTCTTGGTTCAGATGTGAGATTCAATGCATTGTCATGCACTTGCATGAATTTTTCATGAAAAAATATTGAACTTTCAAAGTTTACTTTAATGAATGCACTTGCATGAATTTTCATGAAAAAATATTGAACTTTCAAAGTTCACTATTTTCTTGGTTCAGATGTGAGATTAAATGCATTGTCATGCACTTGCTTGAATTTTCATGAAAAAATATTGAACTTTCAAAGTTCACTTTTTCTTGGTTCAGATGTGAGATTCAAATGCATTGTCATGCACTTTGCATGAATTTTCATGAAAAAAATATTGAACTTTCAAAGTTCACTTTTTTCTTGGTTCAGATGTGAGATTCAATGCATTGTCCATGCACTTGCATGAATTTTCATGAAAAAAATATTGAACTTTCAAAGTTCACTTTTTTCTTTGTTCAGAAGTGAGATTCAATGCATTTGTCATGCACTTGCATGAATTTTCATGGAAAAAAATATTGATTTTTCAAAGTTTACTTTAATGAATGCCACTTGCATGAATTTTCATGAAAAAATATTGAACTTTCAAAGTTCACTTTTTTCTTAGTTCAGATGTGAGATTCAATGCATTGTCATGCACTTGCATGAATTTTCATGAAAAAATATTGAACTTTCAAAGTTCACTATTTTCTTGGTTCAGAATGTGAGATTCAATGCATTGTCATGCACTTGCATGAATTTTCATGAAAAAAATATTGATTTTTCAAAGTTTACTTTAATGAATGCACTTGCATGAATTTTCATGAAAAAATATTGAACTTTTCAAAGTTCACTTTTTCTTGGTTCAGATGTGAGATTCAATGCATTGTCATGCACTTGCATGAATTTTCATGAAAAATATGAACTTTCAAAGTTCACTATTTTCTTGGTTCAGATGTGAGATTTCAATGCATTGTCATGCACTTGCAGGAATTTTTCATGAAAAAATATTGAACTTTCAAAGTTCACTTTTTCTTGGTTCAGATGTGAGATTCAATGCATTGTCATGCACTTGCATGAATTTTCATGAAAAAATATTGAACTTTCAAAGTTCACTTTTTCTTGGTTCAGATGTGAGATTCAATGCATTGTCATGCACTTGCATGAATTTTCATGAAAAAATATTGATTTTCAAAGTTTACTTTAATGAATGCACTTGCATGAATTTTCATGAAAAAATATTGAACTTTCAAAGTTCACTTTTTTCTTGGTTCAGATGTGAGATTCAATGCATTGTCATGCACTTGCATGAATTTTCATGAAAAAATATTGAACTTTCAAAGTTCACTTTTTCTTGGTTCAGATGTGAGATTCAATGCATTGTCATGCACTTGCATGAATTTTCATGAAAAAATATTGAACTTTCAAAGTTCACTTTTTCTTGGTTCAGATGTGAGATTCAATGCATTGTCATGCACTTGCATGAATTTTCATGAAAAAATATTGATTTTTCAAAGTTTACTTTAATGAATGCACTTGCATGAATTTTCATGAAAAAATATTGAACTTTCAAAGTTCACTTTTTTCTTGGTTCAGATGTGAGATTCAATGCATTGTCATGCACTTGCATGAATTTTCATGAAAAAATATTGAACTTTCAAAGTTCACTTATTTCTTGGTTCAGATGTGAGATTCAATGCATTGTCATGCACTTGCATGAATTTTCATGAAAAAATATTGAACTTTCAAAGTTTACTTTAATGAATGCACTTGCATGAATTTTCATGAAAAAATATTGAACTTTCAAAGTTCACTTTTTCTTGGTTCAGATGTGAGATTCAATGCATTGTCATGCACTTGCATGAATTTTCATGAAAAAATATTGAACTTTCAAAGTTTACTTTCAATGAATGCACTTGCATGAATTTTCATGAAAAAATATTGAACTTTCAAAGTTCACTTTTTTCTTGGTTCAGATGTGAGATTCAATGCATTGTCATGCACTTGCATGAATTTTCATGAAAAAATATTGAACTTTCAAAGTTCACTATTTTCTTGGTTCAGATGTGAGATTCAATGCATTGTCATGCACTTGCATGAATTTTCATGAAAAAATATTGAACTTTCAAAGTTCACTTTTTCTTGGTTCAGATGTGAGATTCAATGCATTGTCATGCACTTGCATGAATTTTCATGAAAAAATATTGAACTTTCAAAGTTCACTTTTTTCTTGGTTCAGATGTGAGATTCAATGCATTGTCATGCACTTGCATGAATTTTCATGAAAAAATATTGAACTTTCAAAGTTTACTTTAATGAATGCACTTGCATGAATTTTCATGAAAAAATATTGAACTTTCAAAGTTCACTTTTTTCTTGGTTCAGATGTGAGATTCAATGCATTGTCATGCACTTGCATGAATTTTCATGAAAAAATATTGAACTTTCAAAGTTCACTTTTTTCTTGGTTCAGATGTGAGATTCAATGCATTGTCATGCACTTGCATGAATTTTCATGAAAAAATATTGAACTTTCAAAGTTTACTTTAATGAATGCACTTGCATGAATTTTCATGAAAAAATATTGAACTTTCAAAGTTCACTTTTTTCTTGGTTCAGATGTGAGATTCAATGCATTGTCATGCACTTGCATGAATTTTCATGAAAAAATATTGAACTTTCAAAGTTCACTTTTTCTTGGTTCAGATGTGAGATTCAATGCATTGTCATGCACTTGCATGAATTTTCATGAAAAAATATTGAACTTTCAAAGTTTACTTTAATGAATGCACTTGCATGAATTTTCATGAAAAAATATTGAACTTTCAAAGTTCACTTTTTTCTTGGTTCAGATGTGAGATTCAATGCATTGTCATGCACTTGCATGAATTTTCATGAAAAAATATTGATTTTTCAAAGTTTACTTTAATGAATGCACTTGCATGAATTTTCATGAAAAAATATTGAACTTTCAAAGTTCACTTTTTTCTTGGTTCAGATGTGAGATTCAATGCATTGTCATGCACTTGCATGAATTTTCATGAAAAAATATTGAACTTTCAAAGTTCACTATTTTCTTGGTTCAGATGTGAGATTCAATGCATTGTCATGCACTTGCATGAATTTTCATGAAAAAATATTGAACTTTCAAAGTTTACTTTAATGAATGCACTTGCATGAATTTTCATGAAAAAATATTGAACTTTCAAAGTTCACTTTTTTCTTGGTTCAGATGTGAGATTCAATGCATTGTCATGCACTTGCATGAATTTTCATGAAAAAATATTGAACTTTCAAAGTTCACTATTTTCTTGGTTCAGATGTGAGATTCAATGCATTGTCATGCACTTGCATGAATTTTCATGAAAAAATATTGAACTTTCAAAGTTCACTTTTTCTTGGTTCAGATGTGAGATTCAATGCATTGTCATGCACTTGCATGAATTTTCATGAAAAAATATTGAACTTTCAAAGTTCACTTTTTTCTTGGTTCAGATGTGAGATTCAATGCATTGTCATGCACTTGCATGAATTTTCATGAAAAAATATTGAACTTTCAAAGTTTACTTTAATGAATGCACTTGCATGAATTTTCATGAAAAAATATTGAACTTTCAAAGTTCACTTTTTTCTTGGTTCAGATGTGAGATTCAATGCATTGTCATGCACTTGCATGAATTTTCATGAAAAAATATTGAACTTTCAAAGTTCACTTTTTTCTTGGTTCAGATGTGAGATTCAATGCATTGTCATGCACTTGCATGAATTTTCATGAAAAAATATTGAACTTTCAAAGTTTACTTTAATGAATGCACTTGCATGAATTTTCATGAAAAAATATTGAACTTTCAAAGTTCACTTTTTTCTTGGTTCAGATGTGAGATTCAATGCATTGTCATGCACTTGCATGAATTTTCATGAAAAAATATTGAACTTTCAAAGTTCACTTTTTCTTGGTTCAGATGTGAGATTCAATGCATTGTCATGCACTTGCATGAATTTTCATGAAAAAATATTGAACTTTCAAAGTTTACTTTAATGAATGCACTTGCATGAATTTTCATGAAAAAATATTGAACTTTCAAAGTTCACTTTTTTCTTGGTTCAGATGTGAGATTCAATGCATTGTCATGCACTTGCATGAATTTTCATGAAAAAATATTGATTTTTCAAAGTTTACTTTAATGAATGCACTTGCATGAATTTTCATGAAAAAATATTGAACTTTCAAAGTTCACTTTTTTCTTGGTTCAGATGTGAGATTCAATGCATTGTCATGCACTTGCATGAATTTTCATGAAAAAATATTGAACTTTCAAAGTTCACTATTTTCTTGGTTCAGATGTGAGATTCAATGCATTGTCATGCACTTGCATGAATTTTCATGAAAAAATATTGATTTTTCAAAGTTTACTTTAATGAATGCACTTGCATGAATTTTCATGAAAAAATATTGAACTTTCAAAGTTCACTTTTTTCTTGGTTCAGATGTGAGATTCAATGCATTGTCATGCACTTGCATGAATTTTCATGAAAAAATATTGAACTTTCAAAGTTCACTATTTTCTTGGTTCAGATGTGAGATTCAATGCATTGTCATGCACTTGCATGAATTTTCATGAAAAAATATTGAACTTTCAAAGTTCACTTTTTCTTGGTTCAGATGTGAGATTCAATGCATTGTCATGCACTTGCATGAATTTTCATGAAAAAATATTGAACTTTCAAAGTTCACTTTTTTCTTGGTTCAGATGTGAGATTCAATGCATTGTCATGCACTTGCATGAATTTTCATGAAAAAATATTGAACTTTCAAAGTTCACTTTTTTCTTGGTTCAGATGTGAGATTCAATGCATTGTCATGCACTTGCATGAATTTTCATGAAAAAATATTGAACTTTCAAAGTTTACTTTAATGAATGCACTTGCATGAATTTTCATGAAAAAATATTGAACTTTCAAAGTTCACTTTTTTCTTGGTTCAGATGTGAGATTCAATGCATTGTCATGCACTTGCATGAATTTTCATGAAAAAATATTGAACTTTCAAAGTTCACTTTTTTCTTTGTTCAGATGTGAGATTCAATGCATTGTCATGCACTTGCATGAATTTTCATGAAAAAATATTGATTTTTCAAAGTTTACTTTAATGAATGCACTTGCATGAATTTTCATGAAAAAATATTGAACTTTCAAAGTTCACTTTTTTCTTGGTTCAGATGTGAGATTCAATGCATTGTCATGCACTTGCATGAATTTTCATGAAAAAATATTGAACTTTCAAAGTTCACTTTTTTCTTGGTTCAGATGTGAGATTCAATGCATTGTCATGCACTTGCATGAATTTTCATGAAAAAATATTGATTTTTCAAAGTTTACTTTAATGAATGCACTTGCATGAATTTTCATGAAAAAATATTGAACTTTCAAAGTTCACTTTTTTCTTGGTTCAGATGTGAGATTCAATGCATTGTCATGCACTTGCATGAATTTTCATGAAAAAATATTGAACTTTCAAAGTTCACTTTTTCTTGGTTCAGATGTGAGATTCAATGCATTGTCATGCACTTGCATGAATTTTCATGAAAAAATATTGAACTTTCAAAGTTCACTTTTTTCTTTGTTCAGATGTGAGATTCAATGCATTGTCATGCACTTGCATGAATTTTCATGAAAAAATATTGATTTTCAAAGTTTACTTTAATGAATGCACTTGCATGAATTTTCATGAAAAAATATTGAACTTTCAAAGTTCACTTTTTTCTTGGTTCAGATGTGAGATTCAATGCATTGTCATGCACTTGCATGAATTTTCATGAAAAAATATTGAACTTTCAAAGTTCACTATTTTCTTGGTTCAGATGTGAGATTCAATGCATTGTCATGCACTTGCATGAATTTTCATGAAAAAATATTGATTTTTCAAAGTTTACTTTAATGAATGCACTTGCATGAATTTTCATGAAAAAATATTGAACTTTCAAAGTTCACTTTTTTCTTGGTTCAGATGTGAGATTCAATGCATTGTCATGCACTTGCATGAATTTTCATGAAAAAATATTGAACTTTCAAAGTTCACTATTTTCTTGGTTCAGATGTGAGATTCAATGCATTGTCATGCACTTGCATGAATTTTCATGAAAAAATATTGAACTTTCAAAGTTCACTTTTTTCTTGGTTCAGATGTGAGATTCAATGCATTGTCATGCACTTGCATGAATTTTCATGAAAAAATATTGATTTTTCAAAGTTTACTTTAATGAATGCACTTGCATGAATTTTCATGAAAAAATATTGAACTTTCAAAGTTCACTTTTTTCTTGGTTCAGATGTGAGATTCAATGCATTGTCATGCACTTGCATGAATTTTCATGAAAAAATATTGAACTTTCAAAGTTCACTTTTTTCTTGGTTCAGATGTGAGATTCAATGCATTGTCATGCACTTGCATGAATTTTCATGAAAAAATATTGAACTTTCAAAGTTTACTTTAATGAATGCACTTGCATGAATTTTCATGAAAAAATATTGAACTTTCAAAGTTCACTTTTTTCTTGGTTCAGATGTGAGATTCAATGCATTGTCATGCACTTGCATGAATTTTCATGAAAAAATATTGAACTTTCAAAGTTTACTTTAATGAATGCACTTGCATGAATTTTCATGAAAAAATATTGAACTTTCAAAGTTCACTTTTTCTTGGTTCAGATGTGAGATTCAATGCATTGTCATGCACTTGCATGAATTTTCATGAAAAAATATTGAACTTTCAAAGTTCACTATTTTCTTGGTTCAGATGTGAGATTCAATGCATTGTCATGCACTTGCATGAATTTTCATGAAAAAATATTGAACTTTCAAAGTTCACTTTTTCTTGGTTCAGATGTGAGATTCAATGCATTGTCATGCACTTGCATGAATTTTCATGAAAAAATATTGAACTTTCAAAGTTCACTTTTTTCTTGGTTCAGATGTGAGATTCAATGCATTGTCATGCACTTGCATGAATTTTCATGAAAAAATATTGAACTTTCAAAGTTTACTTTAATGAATGCACTTGCATGAATTTTCATGAAAAAATATTGAACTTTCAAAGTTCACTTTTTTCTTGGTTCAGATGTGAGATTCAATGCATTGTCATGCACTTGCATGAATTTTCATGAAAAAATATTGAACTTTCAAAGTTCACTATTTTCTTGGTTCAGATGTGAGATTCAATGCATTGTCATGCACTTGCATGAATTTTCATGAAAAAATATTGATTTTTCAAAGTTTACTTTAATGAATGCACTTGCATGAATTTTCATGAAAAAATATTGAACTTTCAAAGTTCACTTTTTTCTTGGTTCAGATGTGAGATTCAATGCATTGTCATGCACTTGCATGAATTTTCATGAAAAAATATTGAACTTTCAAAGTTCACTATTTTCTTGGTTCAGATGTGAGATTCAATGCATTGTCATGCACTTGCATGAATTTTCATGAAAAAATATTGAACTTTCAAAGTTCACTTTTTTCTTGTTCAGATGTGAGATTCAATGCATTGTCATGCACTTGCATGAATTTTCATGAAAAAATATTGAACTTTCAAAGTTCACTATTTTCTTGGTTCAGATGTGAGATTCAATGCATTGTCATGCACTTGCATGAATTTTCATGAAAAAATATTGAACTTTCAAAGTTCACTATTTTCTTGGTTCAGATGTGAGATTCAATGCATTGTCATGCACTTGCATGAATTTTCATGAAAAAATATTGAACTTTCAAAGTTCACTTTTTTCTTGGTTCAGATGTGAGATTCAATGCATTGTCATGCACTTGCATGAATTTTCATGAAAAAATATTGAACTTTCAAAGTTCACTTTTTTCTTGGTTCAGATGTGAGATTCAATGCATTGTCATGCACTTGCATGAATTTTCATGAAAAAATATTGATTTTTCAAAGTTTACTTTAATGAATGCACTTGCATGAATTTTCATGAAAAAATATTGAACTTTCAAAGTTCACTTTTTTCTTGGTTCAGATGTGAGATTCAATGCATTGTCATGCACTTGCATGAATTTTCATGAAAAAATATTGAACTTTCAAAGTTCACTTTTTTCTTGGTTCAGATGTGAGATTCAATGCATTGTCATGCACTTGCATGAATTTTCATGAAAAAATATTGAACTTTCAAAGTTTACTTTAATGAATGCACTTGCATGAATTTTCATGAAAAAATATTGAACTTTCAAAGTTCACTTTTTTCTTGGTTCAGATGTGAGATTCAATGCATTGTCATGCACTTGCATGAATTTTCATGAAAAAATATTGAACTTTCAAAGTTCACTATTTTCTTGGTTCAGATGTGAGATTCAATGCATTGTCATGCACTTGCATGAATTTTCATGAAAAAATATTGATTTTTCAAAGTTTACTTTAATGAATGCACTTGCATGAATTTTCATGAAAAAATATTGAACTTTCAAAGTTCACTTTTTTCTTGGTTCAGATGTGAGATTCAATGCATTGTCATGCACTTGCATGAATTTTCATGAAAAAATATTGAACTTTCAAAGTTCACTATTTTCTTGGTTCAGATGTGAGATTCAATGCATTGTCATGCACTTGCATGAATTTTCATGAAAAAATATTGAACTTTCAAAGTTCACTTTTTTCTTGGTTCAGATGTGAGATTCAATGCATTGTCATGCACTTGCATGAATTTTCATGAAAAAATATTGAACTTTCAAAGTTCACTTTTTCTTGGTTCAGATGTGAGATTCAATGCATTGTCATGCACTTGCATGAATTTTCATGAAAAATATTGAACTTTCAAAGTTCACTTTTTCTTGGTTCAGATGTGAGATTCAATGCATTGTCATGCACTTGCATGAATTTTCATGAAAAAATATTGAACTTTCAAAGTTCACTTTTTTCTTGGTTCAGATGTGAGATTCAATGCATTGTCATGCACTTGCATGAATTTTCATGAAAAAATATTGAACTTTCAAAGTTCACTTTTTTCTTGGTTCAGATGTGAGATTCAATGCATTGTCATGCACTTGCATGAATTTTCATGAAAAAATATTGATTTTTCAAAGTTTACTTTAATGAATGCACTTGCATGAATTTTCATGAAAAAATATTGAACTTTCAAAGTTCACTTTTTTCTTGGTTCAGATGTGAGATTCAATGCATTGTCATGCACTTGCATGAATTTTCATGAAAAAATATTGAACTTTCAAAGTTCACTTTTTTCTTGGTTCAGATGTGAGATTCAATGCATTGTCATGCACTTGCATGAATTTTCATGAAAAAATATTGAACTTTCAAAGTTCACTTTTTTCTTGGTTCAGATGTGAGATTCAATGCATTGTCATGCACTTGCATGAATTTTCATGAAAAAATATTGATTTTTCAAAGTTTACTTTAATGAATGCACTTGCATGAATTTTCATGAAAAAATATTGAACTTTCAAAGTTCACTTTTTTCTTGGTTCAGATGTGAGATTCAATGCATTGTCATGCACTTGCATGAATTTTCATGAAAAAATATTGAACTTTCAAAGTTCACTTTTTTCTTGGTTCAGATGTGAGATTCAATGCATTGTCATGCACTTGCATGAATTTTCATGAAAAAATATTGAACTTTCAAAGTTTACTTTAATGAATGCACTTGCATGAATTTTCATGAAAAAATATTGAACTTTCAAAGTTCACTTTTTTCTTGGTTCAGATGTGAGATTCAATGCATTGTCATGCACTTGCATGAATTTTCATGAAAAAATATTGAACTTTCAAAGTTTACTTTAATGAATGCACTTGCATGAATTTTCATGAAAAAATATTGAACTTTCAAAGTTCACTTTTTTCTTGGTTCAGATGTGAGATTCAATGCATTGTCATGCACTTGCATGAATTTTCATGAAAAAATATTGAACTTTCAAAGTTCACTATTTTCTTGGTTCAGATGTGAGATTCAATGCATTGTCATGCACTTGCATGAATTTTCATGAAAAAATATTGAACTTTCAAAGTTCACTTTTTCTTGGTTCAGATGTGAGATTCAATGCATTGTCATGCACTTGCATGAATTTTCATGAAAAAATATTGAACTTTCAAAGTTCACTTTTTTCTTGGTTCAGATGTGAGATTCAATGCATTGTCATGCACTTGCATGAATTTTCATGAAAAAATATTGAACTTTCAAAGTTTACTTTAATGAATGCACTTGCATGAATTTTCATGAAAAAATATTGAACTTTCAAAGTTCACTTTTTTCTTGGTTCAGATGTGAGATTCAATGCATTGTCATGCACTTGCATGAATTTTCATGAAAAAATATTGAACTTTCAAAGTTCACTTTTTTCTTGGTTCAGATGTGAGATTCAATGCATTGTCATGCACTTGCATGAATTTTCATGAAAAAATATTGAACTTTCAAAGTTTACTTTAATGAATGCACTTGCATGAATTTTCATGAAAAAATATTGAACTTTCAAAGTTCACTTTTTTCTTGGTTCAGATGTGAGATTCAATGCATTGTCATGCACTTGCATGAATTTTCATGAAAAAATATTGAACTTTCAAAGTTCACTTTTTCTTGGTTCAGATGTGAGATTCAATGCATTGTCATGCACTTGCATGAATTTTCATGAAAAAATATTGAACTTTCAAAGTTCACTTTTTTCTTGGTTCAGATGTGAGATTCAATGCATTGTCATGCACTTGCATGAATTTTCATGAAAAAATATTGAACTTTCAAAGTTTACTTTAATGAATGCACTTGCATGAATTTTCATGAAAAAATATTGAACTTTCAAAGTTCACTTTTTTCTTGGTTCAGATGTGAGATTCAATGCATTGTCATGCACTTGCATGAATTTTCATGAAAAAATATTGAACTTTCAAAGTTCACTTTTTTCTTGGTTCAGATGTGAGATTCAATGCATTGTCATGCACTTGCATGAATTTTCATGAAAAAATATTGAACTTTCAAAGTTTACTTTAATGAATGCACTTGCATGAATTTTCATGAAAAAATATTGAACTTTCAAAGTTCACTTTTTCTTGGTTCAGATGTGAGATTCAATGCATTGTCATGCACTTGCATGAATTTTCATGAAAAAATATTGAACTTTCAAAGTTCACTTTTTCTTGGTTCAGATGTGAGATTCAATGCATTGTCATGCACTTGCATGAATTTTCATGAAAAAATATTGAACTTTCAAAGTTTACTTTAATGAATGCACTTGCATGAATTTTCATGAAAAAATATTGAACTTTCAAAGTTCACTTTTTTCTTGGTTCAGATGTGAGATTCAATGCATTGTCATGCACTTGCATGAATTTTCATGAAAAAATATTGATTTTTCAAAGTTTACTTTAATGAATGCACTTGCATGAATTTTCATGAAAAAATATTGAACTTTCAAAGTTCACTTTTTTCTTGGTTCAGATGTGAGATTCAATGCATTGTCATGCACTTGCATGAATTTTCATGAAAAAATATTGAACTTTCAAAGTTCACTATTTTCTTGGTTCAGATGTGAGATTCAATGCATTGTCATGCACTTGCATGAATTTTCATGAAAAAATATTGATTTTTCAAAGTTTACTTTAATGAATGCACTTGCATGAATTTTCATGAAAAAATATTGAACTTTCAAAGTTCACTTTTTTCTTGGTTCAGATGTGAGATTCAATGCATTGTCATGCACTTGCATGAATTTTCATGAAAAAATATTGAACTTTCAAAGTTCACTTTTTCTTGGTTCAGATGTGAGATTCAATGCATTGTCATGCACTTGCATGAATTTTCATGAAAAAATATTGAACTTTCAAAGTTCACTTTTTTCTTTGTTCAGATGTGAGATTCAATGCATTGTCATGCACTTGCATGAATTTTCATGAAAAAATATTGAACTTTCAAAGTTCACTTTTTTCTTGGTTCAGATGTGAGATTCAATGCATTGTCATGCACTTGCATGAATTTTCATGAAAAAATATTGAACTTTCAAAGTTCACTTTTTTCTTGGTTCAGATGTGAGATTCAATGCATTGTCATGCACTTGCATGAATTTTCATGAAAAAATATTGAACTTTCAAAGTTCACTTTTTCTTGGTTCAGATGTGAGATTCAATGCATTGTCATGCACTTGCATGAATTTTCATGAAAAAATATTGATTTTTCAAAGTTTACTTTAATGAATGCACTTGCATGAATTTTCATGAAAAAATATTGAACTTTCAAAGTTCACTTTTTTCTTGGTTCAGATGTGAGATTCAATGCATTGTCATGCACTTGCATGAATTTTCATGAAAAAATATTGAACTTTCAAAGTTCACTTTTTTCTTGGTTCAGATGTGAGATTCAATGCATTGTCATGCACTTGCATGAATTTTCATGAAAAAATATTGAACTTTCAAAGTTTACTTTAATGAATGCACTTGCATGAATTTTCATGAAAAAATATTGAACTTTCAAAGTTCACTTTTTTCTTGGTTCAGATGTGAGATTCAATGCATTGTCATGCACTTGCATGAATTTTCATGAAAAAATATTGAACTTTCAAAGTTTACTTTAATGAATGCACTTGCATGAATTTTCATGAAAAAATATTGAACTTTCAAAGTTCACTTTTTTCTTGGTTCAGATGTGAGATTCAATGCATTGTCATGCACTTGCATGAATTTTCATGAAAAAATATTGAACTTTCAAAGTTCACTTTTTTCTTGGTTCAGATGTGAGATTCAATGCATTGTCATGCACTTGCATGAATTTTCATGAAAAAATATTGAACTTTCAAAGTTCACTTTTTCTTGGTTCAGATGTGAGATTCAATGCATTGTCATGCACTTGCATGAATTTTCATGAAAAAATATTGAACTTTCAAAGTTCACTTTTTTCTTGGTTCAGATGTGAGATTCAATGCATTGTCATGCACTTGCATGAATTTTCATGAAAAAATATTGACTTTCAAAGTTTACTTTAATGAATGCACTTGCATGAATTTTCATGAAAAAATATTGAACTTTCAAAGTTCACTTTTTTCTTGGTTCAGATGTGAGATTCAATGCATTGTCATGCACTTGCATGAATTTTCATGAAAAAATATTGAACTTTCAAAGTTCACTTTTTTCTTGGTTCAGATGTGAGATTCAATGCATTGTCATGCACTTGCATGAATTTTCATGAAAAAATATTGAACTTTCAAAGTTCACTTTTTTCTTGGTTCAGATGTGAGATTCAATGCATTGTCATGCACTTGCATGAATTTTCATGAAAAAATATTGATTTTTCAAAGTTTACTTTAATGAATGCACTTGCATGAATTTTCATGAAAAAATATTGAACTTTCAAAGTTCACTTTTTTCTTGGTTCAGATGTGAGATTCAATGCATTGTCATGCACTTGCATGAATTTTCATGAAAAAATATTGAACTTTCAAAGTTCACTATTTTCTTGGTTCAGATGTGAGATTCAATGCATTGTCATGCACTTGCATGAATTTTCATGAAAAAATATTGATTTTTCAAAGTTTACTTTAATGAATGCACTTGCATGAATTTTCATGAAAAAATATTGAACTTTCAAAGTTCACTTTTTTCTTGGTTCAGATGTGAGATTCAATGCATTGTCATGCACTTGCATGAATTTTCATGAAAAAATATTGAACTTTCAAAGTTCACTATTTTCTTGGTTCAGATGTGAGATTCAATGCATTGTCATGCACTTGCATGAATTTTCATGAAAAAATATTGAACTTTCAAAGTTCACTTTTTTCTTGGTTCAGATGTGAGATTCAATGCATTGTCATGCACTTGCATGAATTTTCATGAAAAAATATTGATTTTTCAAAGTTTACTTTAATGAATGCACTTGCATGAATTTTCATGAAAAAATATTGAACTTTCAAAGTTCACTTTTTTCTTGGTTCAGATGTGAGATTCAATGCATTGTCATGCACTTGCATGAATTTTCATGAAAAAATATTGAACTTTCAAAGTTCACTTTTTTCTTGGTTCAGATGTGAGATTCAATGCATTGTCATGCACTTGCATGAATTTTCATGAAAAAATATTGAACTTTCAAAGTTTACTTTAATGAATGCACTTGCATGAATTTTCATGAAAAAATATTGAACTTTCAAAGTTCACTTTTTTCTTGGTTCAGATGTGAGATTCAATGCATTGTCATGCACTTGCATGAATTTTCATGAAAAAATATTGAACTTTCAAAGTTTACTTTAATGAATGCACTTGCATGAATTTTCATGAAAAAATATTGAACTTTCAAAGTTCACTTTTTTCTTGGTTCAGATGTGAGATTCAATGCATTGTCATGCACTTGCATGAATTTTCATGAAAAAATATTGAACTTTCAAAGTTCACTATTTTCTTGGTTCAGATGTGAGATTCAATGCATTGTCATGCACTTGCATGAATTTTCATGAAAAAATATTGAACTTTCAAAGTTCACTTTTTCTTGGTTCAGATGTGAGATTCAATGCATTGTCATGCACTTGCATGAATTTTCATGAAAAAATATTGAACTTTCAAAGTTCACTTTTTTCTTGGTTCAGATGTGAGATTCAATGCATTGTCATGCACTTGCATGAATTTTCATGAAAAAATATTGAACTTTCAAAGTTTACTTTAATGAATGCACTTGCATGAATTTTCATGAAAAAATATTGAACTTTCAAAGTTCACTTTTTCTTGGTTCAGATGTGAGATTCAATGCATTGTCATGCACTTGCATGAATTTTCATGAAAAAATATTGAACTTTCAAAGTTCACTATTTTCTTGGTTCAGATGTGAGATTCAATGCATTGTCATGCACTTGCATGAATTTTCATGAAAAAATATTGATTTTTCAAAGTTTACTTTAATGAATGCACTTGCATGAATTTTCATGAAAAAATATTGAACTTTCAAAGTTCACTTTTTTCTTGGTTCAGATGTGAGATTCAATGCATTGTCATGCACTTGCATGAATTTTCATGAAAAAATATTGAACTTTCAAAGTTCACTATTTTCTTGGTTCAGATGTGAGATTCAATGCATTGTCATGCACTTGCATGAATTTTCATGAAAAAATATTGAACTTTCAAAGTTCACTTTTTTCTTGGTTCAGATGTGAGATTCAATGCATTGTCATGCACTTGCATGAATTTTCATGAAAAAATATTGAACTTTCAAAGTTCACTTTTTCTTGGTTCAGATGTGAGATTCAATGCATTGTCATGCACTTGCATGAATTTTCATGAAAAAATATTGAACTTTCAAAGTTCACTATTTTCTTGGTTCAGATGTGAGATTCAATGCATTGTCATGCACTTGCATGAATTTTCATGAAAAAATATTGAACTTTCAAAGTTCACTTTTTTCTTGGTTCAGATGTGAGATTCAATGCATTGTCATGCACTTGCATGAATTTTCATGAAAAAATATTGAACTTTCAAAGTTCACTATTTTCTTGGTTCAGATGTGAGATTCAATGCATTGTCATGCACTTGCATGAATTTTCATGAAAAAATATTGATTTTTCAAAGTTTACTTTAATGAATGCACTTGCATGAATTTTCATGAAAAAATATTGAACTTTCAAAGTTCACTTTTTTCTTGGTTCAGATGTGAGATTCAATGCATTGTCATGCACTTGCATGAATTTTCATGAAAAAATATTGAACTTTCAAAGTTCACTTTTTTCTTGGTTCAGATGTGAGATTCAATGCATTGTCATGCACTTGCATGAATTTTCATGAAAAAATATTGAACTTTCAAAGTTTACTTTAATGAATGCACTTGCATGAATTTTCATGAAAAAATATTGAACTTTCAAAGTTCACTTTTTTCTTGGTTCAGATGTGAGATTCAATGCATTGTCATGCACTTGCATGAATTTTCATGAAAAAATATTGAACTTTCAAAGTTCACTATTTTCTTGGTTCAGATGTGAGATTCAATGCATTGTCATGCACTTGCATGAATTTTCATGAAAAAATATTGATTTTTCAAAGTTTACTTTAATGAATGCACTTGCATGAATTTTCATGAAAAAATATTGAACTTTCAAAGTTCACTTTTTTCTTGGTTCAGATGTGAGATTCAATGCATTGTCATGCACTTGCATGAATTTTCATGAAAAAATATTGAACTTTCAAAGTTCACTATTTTCTTGGTTCAGATGTGAGATTCAATGCATTGTCATGCACTTGCATGAATTTTCATGAAAAAATATTGAACTTTCAAAGTTCACTTTTTTCTTTGTTCAGATGTGAGATTCAATGCATTGTCATGCACTTGCATGAATTTTCATGAAAAAATATTGAACTTTCAAAGTTCACTTTTTTCTTGGTTCAGATGTGAGATTCAATGCATTGTCATGCACTTGCATGAATTTTCATGAAAAAATATTGAACTTTCAAAGTTCACTTTTTTCTTGGTTCAGATGTGAGATTCAATGCATTGTCATGCACTTGCATGAATTTTCATGAAAAAATATTGAACTTTCAAAGTTCACTTTTTTCTTGGTTCAGATGTGAGATTCAATGCATTGTCATGCACTTGCATGAATTTTCATGAAAAAATATTGAACTTTCAAAGTTCACTTTTTTCTTGGTTCAGATGTGAGATTCAATGCATTGTCATGCACTTGCATGAATTTTCATGAAAAAATATTGATTTTTCAAAGTTTACTTTAATGAATGCACTTGCATGAATTTTCATGAAAAAATATTGAACTTTCAAAGTTCACTTTTTTCTTGGTTCAGATGTGAGATTCAATGCATTGTCATGCACTTGCATGAATTTTCATGAAAAAATATTGAACTTTCAAAGTTCACTTTTTTCTTGGTTCAGATGTGAGATTCAATGCATTGTCATGCACTTGCATGAATTTTCATGAAAAAATATTGAACTTTCAAAGTTCACTTTTTTCTTGGTTCAGATGTGAGATTCAATGCATTGTCATGCACTTGCATGAATTTTCATGAAAAAATATTGATTTTTCAAAGTTTACTTTAATGAATGCACTTGCATGAATTTTCATGAAAAAATATTGAACTTTCAAAGTTCACTTTTTTCTTGGTTCAGATGTGAGATTCAATGCATTGTCATGCACTTGCATGAATTTTCATGAAAAAATATTGAACTTTCAAAGTTCACTTTTTTCTTGGTTCAGATGTGAGATTCAATGCATTGTCATGCACTTGCATGAATTTTCATGAAAAAATATTGAACTTTCAAAGTTTACTTTAATGAATGCACTTGCATGAATTTTCATGAAAAAATATTGAACTTTCAAAGTTCACTTTTTCTTGGTTCAGATGTGAGATTCAATGCATTGTCATGCACTTGCATGAATTTTCATGAAAAAATATTGAACTTTCAAAGTTTACTTTAATGAATGCACTTGCATGAATTTTCATGAAAAAATATTGAACTTTCAAAGTTCACTTTTTTCTTGGTTCAGATGTGAGATTCAATGCATTGTCATGCACTTGCATGAATTTTCATGAAAAAATATTGAACTTTCAAAGTTCACTATTTTCTTGGTTCAGATGTGAGATTCAATGCATTGTCATGCACTTGCATGAATTTTCATGAAAAAATATTGAACTTTCAAAGTTCACTTTTTCTTGGTTCAGATGTGAGATTCAATGCATTGTCATGCACTTGCATGAATTTTCATGAAAAAATATTGAACTTTCAAAGTTCACTTTTTTCTTGGTTCAGATGTGAGATTCAATGCATTGTCATGCACTTGCATGAATTTTCATGAAAAAATATTGAACTTTCAAAGTTTACTTTAATGAATGCACTTGCATGAATTTTCATGAAAAAATATTGAACTTTCAAAGTTCACTTTTTTCTTGGTTCAGATGTGAGATTCAATGCATTGTCATGCACTTGCATGAATTTTCATGAAAAAATATTGAACTTTCAAAGTTCACTTTTTTCTTGGTTCAGATGTGAGATTCAA
This sequence comes from Daphnia galeata, assembly GCA_030770115.1. Taxonomy (NCBI): domain Eukaryota; kingdom Metazoa; phylum Arthropoda; class Branchiopoda; order Diplostraca; family Daphniidae; genus Daphnia; species Daphnia galeata. Next base: position 30,127 of record JAUANT010000017.1, on the reverse strand, counting down.
TGCATTGTCATGCACTTGCATGAATTTTCATGAAAAAATATTGAACTTTCAAAGTTTACTTTAATGAATGCACTTGCATGAATTTTCATGAAAAAATATTGAACTTTCAAAGTTCACTTTTTTCTTGGTTCAGATGTGAGATTCAATGCATTGTCATGCACTTGCATGAATTTTCATGAAAAAATATTGAACTTTCAAAGTTCACTTTTTCTTGGTTCAGATGTGAGATTCAATGCATTGTCATGCACTTGCATGAATTTTCATGAAAAAATATTGAACTTTCAAAGTTCACTTTTTTCTTGGTTCAGATGTGAGATTCAATGCATTGTCATGCACTTGCATGAATTTTCATGAAAAAATATTGAACTTTCAAAGTTTACTTTAATGAATGCACTTGCATGAATTTTCATGAAAAAATATTGAACTTTCAAAGTTCACTTTTTTCTTGGTTCAGATGTGAGATTCAATGCATTGTCATGCACTTGCATGAATTTTCATGAAAAAATATTGAACTTTCAAAGTTCACTTTTTTCTTGGTTCAGATGTGAGATTCAATGCATTGTCATGCACTTGCATGAATTTTCATGAAAAAATATTGAACTTTCAAAGTTTACTTTAATGAATGCACTTGCATGAATTTTCATGAAAAAATATTGAACTTTCAAAGTTCACTTTTTTCTTGGTTCAGATGTGAGATTCAATGCATTGTCATGCACTTGCATGAATTTTCATGAAAAAATATTGAACTTTCAAAGTTCACTTTTTCTTGGTTCAGATGTGAGATTCAATGCATTGTCATGCACTTGCATGAATTTTCATGAAAAAATATTGAACTTTCAAAGTTTACTTTAATGAATGCACTTGCATGAATTTTCATGAAAAAATATTGAACTTTCAAAGTTCACTTTTTTCTTGGTTCAGATGTGAGATTCAATGCATTGTCATGCACTTGCATGAATTTTCATGAAAAAATATTGATTTTTCAAAGTTTACTTTAATGAATGCACTTGCATGAATTTTCATGAAAAAATATTGAACTTTCAAAGTTCACTTTTTTCTTGGTTCAGATGTGAGATTCAATGCATTGTCATGCACTTGCATGAATTTTCATGAAAAAATATTGAACTTTCAAAGTTCACTATTTTCTTGGTTCAGATGTGAGATTCAATGCATTGTCATGCACTTGCATGAATTTTCATGAAAAAATATTGATTTTTCAAAGTTTACTTTAATGAATGCACTTGCATGAATTTTCATGAAAAAATATTGAACTTTCAAAGTTCACTTTTTTCTTGGTTCAGATGTGAGATTCAATGCATTGTCATGCACTTGCATGAATTTTCATGAAAAAATATTGAACTTTCAAAGTTCACTATTTTCTTGGTTCAGATGTGAGATTCAATGCATTGTCATGCACTTGCATGAATTTTCATGAAAAAATATTGAACTTTCAAAGTTCACTTTTTTCTTGGTTCAGATGTGAGATTCAATGCATTGTCATGCACTTGCATGAATTTTCATGAAAAAATATTGAACTTTCAAAGTTCACTTTTTTCTTGGTTCAGATGTGAGATTCAATGCATTGTCATGCACTTGCATGAATTTTCATGAAAAAATATTGAACTTTCAAAGTTCACTTTTTTCTTGGTTCAGATGTGAGATTCAATGCATTGTCATGCACTTGCATGAATTTTCATGAAAAAATATTGAACTTTCAAAGTTCACTTTTTTCTTGGTTCAGATGTGAGATTCAATGCATTGTCATGCACTTGCATGAATTTTCATGAAAAAATATTGATTTTTCAAAGTTTACTTTAATGAATGCACTTGCATGAATTTTCATGAAAAAATATTGAACTTTCAAAGTTCACTTTTTTCTTGGTTCAGATGTGAGATTCAATGCATTGTCATGCACTTGCATGAATTTTCATGAAAAAATATTGAACTTTCAAAGTTCACTTTTTTCTTGGTTCAGATGTGAGATTCAATGCATTGTCATGCACTTGCATGAATTTTCATGAAAAAATATTGAACTTTCAAAGTTTACTTTAATGAATGCACTTGCATGAATTTTCATGAAAAAATATTGAACTTTCAAAGTTCACTTTTTTCTTGGTTCAGATGTGAGATTCAATGCATTGTCATGCACTTGCATGAATTTTCATGAAAAAATATTGAACTTTCAAAGTTTACTTTAATGAATGCACTTGCATGAATTTTCATGAAAAAATATTGAACTTTCAAAGTTCACTTTTTTCTTGGTTCAGATGTGAGATTCAATGCATTGTCATGCACTTGCATGAATTTTCATGAAAAAATATTGAACTTTCAAAGTTCACTTTTTTCTTGGTTCAGATGTGAGATTCAATGCATTGTCATGCACTTGCATGAATTTTCATGAAAAAATATTGAACTTTCAAAGTTCACTTTTTCTTGGTTCAGATGTGAGATTCAATGCATTGTCATGCACTTGCATGAATTTTCATGAAAAAATATTGAACTTTCAAAGTTCACTTTTTTCTTGGTTCAGATGTGAGATTCAATGCATTGTCATGCACTTGCATGAATTTTCATGAAAAAATATTGAACTTTCAAAGTTTACTTTAATGAATGCACTTGCATGAATTTTCATGAAAAAATATTGAACTTTCAAAGTTCACTTTTTTCTTGGTTCAGATGTGAGATTCAATGCATTGTCATGCACTTGCATGAATTTTCATGAAAAAATATTGAACTTTCAAAGTTCACTATTTTCTTGGTTCAGATGTGAGATTCAATGCATTGTCATGCACTTGCATGAATTTTCATGAAAAAATATTGATTTTTCAAAGTTTACTTTAATGAATGCACTTGCATGAATTTTCATGAAAAAATATTGAACTTTCAAAGTTCACTTTTTTCTTGGTTCAGATGTGAGATTCAATGCATTGTCATGCACTTGCATGAATTTTCATGAAAAAATATTGAACTTTCAAAGTTCACTTTTTCTTGGTTCAGATGTGAGATTCAATGCATTGTCATGCACTTGCATGAATTTTCATGAAAAAATATTGAACTTTCAAAGTTCACTTTTTTCTTGGTTCAGATGTGAGATTCAATGCATTGTCATGCACTTGCATGAATTTTCATGAAAAAATATTGAACTTTCAAAGTTCACTTTTTTCTTGGTTCAGATGTGAGATTCAATGCATTGTCATGCACTTGCATGAATTTTCATGAAAAAATATTGAACTTTCAAAGTTCACTTTTTTCTTGGTTCAGATGTGAGATTCAATGCATTGTCATGCACTTGCATGAATTTTCATGAAAAAATATTGAACTTTCAAAGTTCACTTTTTTCTTGGTTCAGATGTGAGATTCAATGCATTGTCATGCACTTGCATGAATTTTCATGAAAAAATATTGAACTTTCAAAGTTCACTTTTTCTTGGTTCAGATGTGAGATTCAATGCATTGTCATGCACTTGCATGAATTTTCATGAAAAAATATTGATTTTTCAAAGTTTACTTTAATGAATGCACTTGCATGAATTTTCATGAAAAAATATTGAACTTTCAAAGTTCACTTTTTTCTTGGTTCAGATGTGAGATTCAATGCATTGTCATGCACTTGCATGAATTTTCATGAAAAAATATTGAACTTTCAAAGTTCACTTTTTTCTTGGTTCAGATGTGAGATTCAATGCATTGTCATGCACTTGCATGAATTTTCATGAAAAAATATTGAACTTTCAAAGTTTACTTTAATGAATGCACTTGCATGAATTTTCATGAAAAAATATTGAACTTTCAAAGTTCACTTTTTTCTTGGTTCAGATGTGAGATTCAATGCATTGTCATGCACTTGCATGAATTTTCATGAAAAAATATTGAACTTTCAAAGTTCACTTTTTCTTGGTTCAGATGTGAGATTCAATGCATTGTCATGCACTTGCATGAATTTTCATGAAAAAATATTGAACTTTCAAAGTTTACTTTAATGAATGCACTTGCATGAATTTTCATGAAAAAATATTGAACTTTCAAAGTTCACTTTTTTCTTGGTTCAGATGTGAGATTCAATGCATTGTCATGCACTTGCATGAATTTTCATGAAAAAATATTGAACTTTCAAAGTTTACTTTAATGAATGCACTTGCATGAATTTTCATGAAAAAATATTGAACTTTCAAAGTTCACTTTTTTCTTGGTTCAGATGTGAGATTCAATGCATTGTCATGCACTTGCATGAATTTTCATGAAAAAATATTGATTTTTCAAAGTTTACTTTAATGAATGCACTTGCATGAATTTTCATGAAAAAATATTGAACTTTCAAAGTTCACTTTTTTCTTGGTTCAGATGTGAGATTCAATGCATTGTCATGCACTTGCATGAATTTTCATGAAAAAATATTGAACTTTCAAAGTTCACTATTTTCTTGGTTCAGATGTGAGATTCAATGCATTGTCATGCACTTGCATGAATTTTCATGAAAAAATATTGATTTTTCAAAGTTTACTTTAATGAATGCACTTGCATGAATTTTCATGAAAAAATATTGAACTTTCAAAGTTCACTTTTTTCTTGGTTCAGATGTGAGATTCAATGCATTGTCATGCACTTGCATGAATTTTCATGAAAAAATATTGAACTTTCAAAGTTCACTTTTTTCTTGGTTCAGATGTGAGATTCAATGCATTGTCATGCACTTGCATGAATTTTCATGAAAAAATATTGATTTTTCAAAGTTTACTTTAATGAATGCACTTGCATGAATTTTCATGAAAAAATATTGAACTTTCAAAGTTCACTTTTTTCTTGGTTCAGATGTGAGATTCAATGCATTGTCATGCACTTGCATGAATTTTCATGAAAAAATATTGAACTTTCAAAGTTCACTTTTTTCTTGGTTCAGATGTGAGATTCAATGCATTGTCATGCACTTGCATGAATTTTCATGAAAAAATATTGAACTTTCAAAGTTTACTTTAATGAATGCACTTGCATGAATTTTCATGAAAAAATATTGAACTTTCAAAGTTCACTTTTTTCTTGGTTCAGATGTGAGATTCAATGCATTGTCATGCACTTGCATGAATTTTCATGAAAAAATATTGAACTTTCAAAGTTCACTTTTTCTTGGTTCAGATGTGAGATTCAATGCATTGTCATGCACTTGCATGAATTTTCATGAAAAAATATTGAACTTTCAAAGTTTACTTTAATGAATGCACTTGCATGAATTTTCATGAAAAAATATTGAACTTTCAAAGTTCACTTTTTTCTTGGTTCAGATGTGAGATTCAATGCATTGTCATGCACTTGCATGAATTTTCATGAAAAAATATTGATTTTTCAAAGTTTACTTTAATGAATGCACTTGCATGAATTTTCATGAAAAAATATTGAACTTTCAAAGTTCACTTTTTTCTTGGTTCAGATGTGAGATTCAATGCATTGTCATGCACTTGCATGAATTTTCATGAAAAAATATTGAACTTTCAAAGTTCACTATTTTCTTGGTTCAGATGTGAGATTCAATGCATTGTCATGCACTTGCATGAATTTTCATGAAAAAATATTGATTTTTCAAAGTTTACTTTAATGAATGCACTTGCATGAATTTTCATGAAAAAATATTGAACTTTCAAAGTTCACTTTTTTCTTGGTTCAGATGTGAGATTCAATGCATTGTCATGCACTTGCATGAATTTTCATGAAAAAATATTGAACTTTCAAAGTTCACTATTTTCTTGGTTCAGATGTGAGATTCAATGCATTGTCATGCACTTGCATGAATTTTCATGAAAAAATATTGAACTTTCAAAGTTCACTTTTTTCTTGGTTCAGATGTGAGATTCAATGCATTGTCATGCACTTGCATGAATTTTCATGAAAAAATATTGAACTTTCAAAGTTCACTTTTTTCTTGGTTCAGATGTGAGATTCAATGCATTGTCATGCACTTGCATGAATTTTCATGAAAAAATATTGAACTTTCAAAGTTCACTTTTTTCTTGGTTCAGATGTGAGATTCAATGCATTGTCATGCACTTGCATGAATTTTCATGAAAAAATATTGAACTTTCAAAGTTCACTTTTTTCTTGGTTCAGATGTGAGATTCAATGCATTGTCATGCACTTGCATGAATTTTCATGAAAAAATATTGATTTTTCAAAGTTTACTTTAATGAATGCACTTGCATGAATTTTCATGAAAAAATATTGAACTTTCAAAGTTCACTTTTTTCTTGGTTCAGATGTGAGATTCAATGCATTGTCATGCACTTGCATGAATTTTCATGAAAAAATATTGAACTTTCAAAGTTCACTTATTTCTTGGTTCAGATGTGAGATTCAATGCATTGTCATGCACTTGCATGAATTTTCATGAAAAAATATTGAACTTTCAAAGTTTACTTTAATGAATGCACTTGCATGAATTTTCATGAAAAAATATTGAACTTTCAAAGTTCACTTTTTTCTTGGTTCAGATGTGAGATTCAATGCATTGTCATGCACTTGCATGAATTTTCATGAAAAAATATTGAACTTTCAAAGTTTACTTTAATGAATGCACTTGCATGAATTTTCATGAAAAAATATTGAACTTTCAAAGTTCACTTTTTTCTTGGTTCAGATGTGAGATTCAATGCATTGTCATGCACTTGCATGAATTTTCATGAAAAAATATTGAACTTTCAAAGTTCACTATTTTCTTGGTTCAGATGTGAGATTCAATGCATTGTCATGCACTTGCATGAATTTTCATGAAAAAATATTGAACTTTCAAAGTTCACTTTTTCTTGGTTCAGATGTGAGATTCAATGCATTGTCATGCACTTGCATGAATTTTCATGAAAAAATATTGAACTTTCAAAGTTCACTTTTTTCTTGGTTCAGATGTGAGATTCAATGCATTGTCATGCACTTGCATGAATTTTCATGAAAAAATATTGAACTTTCAAAGTTTACTTTAATGAATGCACTTGCATGAATTTTCATGAAAAAATATTGAACTTTCAAAGTTCACTTTTTTCTTGGTTCAGATGTGAGATTCAATGCATTGTCATGCACTTGCATGAATTTTCATGAAAAAATATTGAACTTTCAAAGTTCACTATTTTCTTGGTTCAGATGTGAGATTCAATGCATTGTCATGCACTTGCATGAATTTTCATGAAAAAATATTGAACTTTCAAAGTTCACTTTTTTCTTGGTTCAGATGTGAGATTCAATGCATTGTCATGCACTTGCATGAATTTTCATGAAAAAATATTGAACTTTCAAAGTTCACTTTTTTCTTGGTTCAGATGTGAGATTCAATGCATTGTCATGCACTTGCATGAATTTTCATGAAAAAATATTGAACTTTCAAAGTTCACTATTTTCTTGGTTCAGATGTGAGATTCAATGCATTGTCATGCACTTGCATGAATTTTCATGAAAAAATATTGAACTTTCAAAGTTCACTTTTTTCTTGGTTCAGATGTGAGATTCAATGCATTGTCATGCACTTGCATGAATTTTCATGAAAAAATATTGAACTTTCAAAGTTCACTTTTTTCTTGGTTCAGATGTGAGATTCAATGCATTGTCATGCACTTGCATGAATTTTCATGAAAAAATATTGATTTTTCAAAGTTTACTTTAATGAATGCACTTGCATGAATTTTCATGAAAAAATATTGAACTTTCAAAGTTCACTTTTTTCTTGGTTCAGATGTGAGATTCAATGCATTGTCATGCACTTGCATGAATTTTCATGAAAAAATATTGAACTTTCAAAGTTCACTTTTTTCTTGGTTCAGATGTGAGATTCAATGCATTGTCATGCACTTGCATGAATTTTCATGAAAAAATATTGAACTTTCAAAGTTCACTTTTTTCTTGGTTCAGATGTGAGATTCAATGCATTGTCATGCACTTGCATGAATTTTCATGAAAAAATATTGATTTTTCAAAGTTTACTTTAATGAATGCACTTGCATGAATTTTCATGAAAAAATATTGAACTTTCAAAGTTCACTTTTTCTTGGTTCAGATGTGAGATTCAATGCATTGTCATGCACTTGCATGAATTTTCATGAAAAAATATTGAACTTTCAAAGTTCACTTTTTTCTTGGTTCAGATGTGAGATTCAATGCATTGTCATGCACTTGCATGAATTTTCATGAAAAAATATTGAACTTTCAAAGTTTACTTTAATGAATGCACTTGCATGAATTTTCATGAAAAAATATTGAACTTTCAAAGTTCACTTTTTCTTGGTTCAGATGTGAGATTCAATGCATTGTCATGCACTTGCATGAATTTTCATGAAAAAATATTGAACTTTCAAAGTTTACTTTAATGAATGCACTTGCATGAATTTTCATGAAAAAATATTGAACTTTCAAAGTTCACTTTTTTCTTGGTTCAGATGTGAGATTCAATGCATTGTCATGCACTTGCATGAATTTTCATGAAAAAATATTGAACTTTCAAAGTTCACTATTTTCTTGGTTCAGATGTGAGATTCAATGCATTGTCATGCACTTGCATGAATTTTCATGAAAAAATATTGAACTTTCAAAGTTCACTTTTTCTTGGTTCAGATGTGAGATTCAATGCATTGTCATGCACTTGCATGAATTTTCATGAAAAAATATTGAACTTTCAAAGTTCACTTTTTTCTTGGTTCAGATGTGAGATTCAATGCATTGTCATGCACTTGCATGAATTTTCATGAAAAAATATTGATTTTTCAAAGTTTACTTTAATGAATGCACTTGCATGAATTTTCATGAAAAAATATTGAACTTTCAAAGTTCACTTTTTTCTTGGTTCAGATGTGAGATTCAATGCATTGTCATGCACTTGCATGAATTTTCATGAAAAAATATTGATTTTTCAAAGTTTACTTTAATGAATGCACTTGCATGAATTTTCATGAAAAAATATTGAACTTTCAAAGTTCACTTTTTTCTTGGTTCAGATGTGAGATTCAATGCATTGTCATGCACTTGCATGAATTTTCATGAAAAAATATTGAACTTTCAAAGTTCACTATTTTCTTGGTTCAGATGTGAGATTCAATGCATTGTCATGCACTTGCATGAATTTTCATGAAAAAATATTGAACTTTCAAAGTTCACTTTTTTCTTGGTTCAGATGTGAGATTCAATGCATTGTCATGCACTTGCATGAATTTTCATGAAAAAATATTGAACTTTCAAAGTTCACTTTTTCTTGGTTCAGATGTGATTCAATGCATTGTCATGCACTTGCATGAATTTTCATGAAAAAATATTGAACTTTCAAAGTTCACTTTTTCTTGGTTCAGATGTGAGATTCAATGCATTGTCATGCACTTGCATGAATTTTCATGAAAAAATATTGAACTTTCAAAGTTCACTTTTTTCTTGGTTCAGATGTGAGATTCAATGCATTGTCATGCACTTGCATGAATTTTCATGAAAAAATATTGAACTTTCAAAGTTCACTTTTTTCTTGGTTCAGATGTGAGATTCAATGCATTGTCATGCACTTGCATGAATTTTCATGAAAAAATATTGATTTTTCAAAGTTTACTTTAATGAATGCACTTGCATGAATTTTCATGAAAAAATATTGAACTTTCAAAGTTCACTTTTTTCTTGGTTCAGATGTGAGATTCAATGCATTGTCATGCACTTGCATGAATTTTCATGAAAAAATATTGAACTTTCAAAGTTCACTTTTTTCTTGGTTCAGATGTGAGATTCAATGCATTGTCATGCACTTGCATGAATTTTCATGAAAAAATATTGAACTTTCAAAGTTTTACTTTAATGAATGCACTTGCATGAATTTTCATGAAAAAATATTGAACTTTCAAAGTTCACTTTTTTCTTGGTTCAGATGTGAGATTCAATGCATTGTCATGCACTTGCATGAATTTTCATGAAAAAATATTGAACTTTCAAAGTTCACTTTTTTCTTGGTTCAGATGTGAGATTCAATGCATTGTCATGCACTTGCATGAATTTTCATGAAAAAATATTGAACTTTCAAAGTTTACTTTAATGAATGCACTTGCATGAATTTTCATGAAAAAATATTGAACTTTCAAAGTTCACTTTTTTCTTGGTTCAGATGTGAGATTCAATGCATTGTCATGCACTTGCATGAATTTTCATGAAAAAATATTGATTTTTCAAAGTTTACTTTAATGAATGCACTTGCATGAATTTTCATGAAAAAATATTGAACTTTCAAAGTTCACTTTTTTCTTGGTTCAGATGTGAGATTCAATGCATTGTCATGCACTTGCATGAATTTTCATGAAAAAATATTGAACTTTCAAAGTTCACTATTTTCTTGGTTCAGATGTGAGATTCAATGCATTGTCATGCACTTGCATGAATTTTCATGAAAAAATATTGATTTTTCAAAGTTTACTTTAATGAATGCACTTGCATGAATTTTCATGAAAAAATATTGAACTTTCAAAGTTCACTTTTTTCTTGGTTCAGATGTGAGATTCAATGCATTGTCATGCACTTGCATGAATTTTCATGAAAAAATATTGAACTTTCAAAGTTCACTATTTTCTTGGTTCAGATGTGAGATTCAATGCATTGTCATGCACTTGCATGAATTTTCATGAAAAAATATTGAACTTTCAAAGTTCACTTTTTCTTGGTTCAGATGTGAGATTCAATGCATTGTCATGCACTTGCATGAATTTTCATGAAAAAATATTGAACTTTCAAAGTTCACTTTTTTCTTGGTTCAGATGTGAGATTCAATGCATTGTCATGCACTTGCATGAATTTTCATGAAAAAATATTGAACTTTCAAAGTTCACTTTTTTCTTGGTTCAGATGTGAGATTCAATGCATTGTCATGCACTTGCATGAATTTTCATGAAAAAATATTGAACTTTCAAAGTTCACTTTTTTCTTGGTTCAGATGTGAGATTCAATGCATTGTCATGCACTTGCATGAATTTTCATGAAAAAATATTGATTTTTCAAAGTTTACTTTAATGAATGCACTTGCATGAATTTTCATGAAAAAATATTGAACTTTCAAAGTTCACTTTTTTCTTGGTTCAGATGTGAGATTCAATGCATTGTCATGCACTTGCATGAATTTTCATGAAAAAATATTGAACTTTCAAAGTTCACTTTTTCTTGGTTCAGATGTGAGATTCAATGCATTGTCATGCACTTGCATGAATTTTCATGAAAAAATATTGAACTTTCAAAGTTTACTTTAATGAATGCACTTGCATGAATTTTCATGAAAAAATATTGAACTTTCAAAGTTCACTTTTTTCTTGGTTCAGATGTGAGATTCAATGCATTGTCATGCACTTGCATGAATTTTCATGAAAAAATATTGAACTTTCAAAGTTTACTTTAATGAATGCACTTGCATGAATTTTCATGAAAAAATATTGAACTTTCAAAGTTCACTTTTTTCTTGGTTCAGATGTGAGATTCAATGCATTGTCATGCACTTGCATGAATTTTCATGAAAAAATATTGAACTTTCAAAGTTCACTTTTTTCTTGGTTCAGATGTGAGATTCAATGCATTGTCATGCACTTGCATGAATTTTCATGAAAAAATATTGAACTTTCAAAGTTCACTTTTTCTTGGTTCAGATGTGAGATTCAATGCATTGTCATGCACTTGCATGAATTTTCATGAAAAAATATTGAACTTTCAAAGTTCACTTTTTTCTTGGTTCAGATGTGAGATTCAATGCATTGTCATGCACTTGCATGAATTTTCATGAAAAAATATTGAACTTTCAAAGTTTACTTTAATGAATGCACTTGCATGAATTTTCATGAAAAAATATTGAACTTTCAAAGTTCACTTTTTTCTTGGTTCAGATGTGAGATTCAATGCATTGTCATGCACTTGCATGAATTTTCATGAAAAAATATTGAACTTTCAAAGTTCACTATTTTCTTGGTTCAGATGTGAGATTCAATGCATTGTCATGCACTTGCATGAATTTTCATGAAAAAATATTGATTTTTCAAAGTTTACTTTAATGAATGCACTTGCATGAATTTTCATGAAAAAATATTGAACTTTCAAAGTTCACTTTTTTCTTGGTTCAGATGTGAGATTCAATGCATTGTCATGCACTTGCATGAATTTTCATGAAAAAATATTGAACTTTCAAAGTTCACTATTTTCTTGGTTCAGATGTGAGATTCAATGCATTGTCATGCACTTGCATGAATTTTCATGAAAAAATATTGAACTTTCAAAGTTCACTTTTTTCTTGGTTCAGATGTGAGATTCAATGCATTGTCATGCACTTGCATGAATTTTCATGAAAAAATATTGAACTTTCAAAGTTCACTATTTTCTTGGTTCAGATGTGATTCAATGCATTGTCATGCACTTGCATGAATTTTCATGAAAAAATATTGAACTTTCAAAGTTCACTTTTTTCTTGGTTCAGATGTGAGATTCAATGCATTGTCATGCACTTGCATGAATTTTCATGAAAAAATATTGAACTTTCAAAGTTCACTTTTTTCTTGGTTCAGATGTGAGATTCAATGCATTGTCATGCACTTGCATGAATTTTCATGAAAAAATATTGAACTTTCAAAGTTCACTTTTTTCTTGGTTCAGATGTGAGATTCAATGCATTGTCATGCACTTGCATGAATTTTCATGAAAAAATATTGATTTTTCAAAGTTTACTTTAATGAATGCACTTGCATGAATTTTCATGAAAAAATATTGAACTTTCAAAGTTCACTTTTTTCTTGGTTCAGATGTGAGATTCAATGCATTGTCATGCACTTGCATGAATTTTCATGAAAAAATATTGAACTTTCAAAGTTCACTTTTTTCTTGGTTCAGATGTGAGATTCAATGCATTGTCATGCACTTGCATGAATTTTCATGAAAAAATATTGAACTTTCAAAGTTCACTTTTTCTTGGTTCAGATGTGAGATTCAATGCATTGTCATGCACTTGCATGAATTTTCATGAAAAAATATTGATTTTTCAAAGTTTACTTTAATGAATGCACTTGCATGAATTTTCATGAAAAAATATTGAACTTTCAAAGTTCACTTTTTTCTTGGTTCAGATGTGAGATTCAATGCATTGTCATGCACTTGCATGAATTTTCATGAAAAAATATTGAACTTTCAAAGTTCACTTTTTCTTGGTTCAGATGTGAGATTCAATGCATTGTCATGCACTTGCATGAATTTTCATGAAAAAATATTGAACTTTCAAAGTTTACTTTAATGAATGCACTTGCATGAATTTTCATGAAAAAATATTGAACTTTCAAAGTTCACTTTTTTCTTGGTTCAGATGTGAGATTCAATGCATTGTCATGCACTTGCATGAATTTTCATGAAAAAATATTGAACTTTCAAAGTTTACTTTAATGAATGCACTTGCATGAATTTTCATGAAAAAATATTGAACTTTCAAAGTTCACTTTTTTCTTGGTTCAGATGTGAGATTCAATGCATTGTCATGCACTTGCATGAATTTTCATGAAAAAATATTGAACTTTCAAAGTTCACTTTTTTCTTGGTTCAGATGTGAGATTCAATGCATTGTCATGCACTTGCATGAATTTTCATGAAAAAATATTGAACTTTCAAAGTTCACTTTTTCTTGGTTCAGATGTGAGATTCAATGCATTGTCATGCACTTGCATGAATTTTCATGAAAAAATATTGAACTTTCAAAGTTCACTTTTTCTTGGTTCAGATGTGAGATTCAATGCATTGTCATGCACTTGCATGAATTTTCATGAAAAAATATTGAACTTTCAAAGTTTACTTTAATGAATGCACTTGCATGAATTTTCATGAAAAAATATTGAACTTTCAAAGTTCACTTTTTTCTTGGTTCAGATGTGAGATTCAATGCATTGTCATGCACTTGCATGAATTTTCATGAAAAAATATTGAACTTTCAAAGTTCACTTTTTTCTTGGTTCAGATGTGAGATTCAATGCATTGTCATGCACTTGCATGAATTTTCATGAAAAAATATTGAACTTTCAAAGTTTACTTTAATGAATGCACTTGCATGAATTTTCATGAAAAAATATTGAACTTTCAAAGTTCACTTTTTTCTTGGTTCAGATGTGAGATTCAATGCATTGTCATGCACTTGCATGAATTTTCATGAAAAAATATTGAACTTTCAAAGTTCACTTTTTTCTTGGTTCAGATGTGAGATTCAATGCATTGTCATGCACTTGCATGAATTTTCATGAAAAAATATTGAACTTTCAAAGTTCACTTTTTTCTTGGTTCAGATGTGAGATTCAATGCATTGTCATGCACTTGCATGAATTTTCATGAAAAAATATTGAACTTTCAAAGTTTACTTTAATGAATGCACTTGCATGAATTTTCATGAAAAAATATTGAACTTTCAAAGTTCACTTTTTTCTTGGTTCAGATGTGAGATTCAATGCATTGTCATGCACTTGCATGAATTTTCATGAAAAAATATTGAACTTTCAAAGTTCACTTTTTTCTTGGTTCAGATGTGAGATTCAATGCATTGTCATGCACTTGCATGAATTTTCATGAAAAAATATTGAACTTTCAAAGTTTACTTTAATGAATGCACTTGCATGAATTTTCATGAAAAAATATTGAACTTTCAAAGTTCACTTTTTTCTTGGTTCAGATGTGAGATTCAATGCATTGTCATGCACTTGCATGAATTTTCATGAAAAAATATTGAACTTTCAAAGTTCACTTTTTCTTGGTTCAGATGTGAGATTCAATGCATTGTCATGCACTTGCATGAATTTTCATGAAAAAATATTGAACTTTCAAAGTTTACTTTAATGAATGCACTTGCATGAATTTTCATGAAAAAATATTGAACTTTCAAAGTTCACTTTTTCTTGGTTCAGATGTGAGATTCAATGCATTGTCATGCACTTGCATGAATTTTCATGAAAAAATATTGATTTTTCAAAGTTTACTTTAATGAATGCACTTGCATGAATTTTCATGAAAAAATATTGAACTTTCAAAGTTCACTTTTTTCTTGGTTCAGATGTGAGATTCAATGCATTGTCATGCACTTGCATGAATTTTCATGAAAAAATATTGAACTTTCAAAGTTCACTTTTTCTTGGTTCAGATGTGAGATTCAATGCATTGTCATGCACTTGCATGAATTTTCATGAAAAAATATTGATTTTTCAAAGTTTACTTTAATGAATGCACTTGCATGAATTTTCATGAAAAAATATTGAACTTTCAAAGTTCACTTTTTTCTTGGTTCAGATGTGAGATTCAATGCATTGTCATGCACTTGCATGAATTTTCATGAAAAAATATTGAACTTTCAAAGTTCACTTTTTTCTTGGTTCAGATGTGAGATTCAATGCATTGTCATGCACTTGCATGAATTTTCATGAAAAAATATTGAACTTTCAAAGTTCACTTTTTTCTTGGTTCAGATGTGAGATTCAATGCATTGTCATGCACTTGCATGAATTTTCATGAAAAAATATTGAACTTTCAAAGTTCACTTTTTTCTTGGTTCAGATGTGAGATTCAATGCATTGTCATGCACTTGCATGAATTTTCATGAAAAAATATTGAACTTTCAAAGTTCACTTTTTTCTTGGTTCAGATGTGAGATTCAATGCATTGTCATGCACTTGCATGAATTTTCATGAAAAAATATTGAACTTTCAAAGTTTACTTTAATGAATGCACTTGCATGAATTTTCATGAAAAAATATTGAACTTTCAAAGTTCACTTTTTTCTTGGTTCAGATGTGAGATTCAATGCATTGTCATGCACTTGCATGAATTTTCATGAAAAAATATTGAACTTTCAAAGTTCACTTTTTTCTTGGTTCAGATGTGAGATTCAATGCATTGTCATGCACTTGCATGAATTTTCATGAAAAAATATTGATTTTTCAAAGTTTACTTTAATGAATGCACATGCATGAATTTTCATGAAAAAATATTGAACTTTCAAAGTTCACTTTTTTCTTGGTTCAGATGTGAGATTCAATGCATTGTCATGCACTTGCATGAATTTTCATGAAAAAATATTGAACTTTCAAAGTTCACTATTTTCTTGGTTCAGATGTGAGATTCAATGCATTGTCATGCACTTGCATGAATTTTCATGAAAAAATATTGATTTTTCAAAGTTTACTTTAATGAATGCACTTGCATGAATTTTCATGAAAAAATATTGAACTTTCAAAGTTCACTTTTTTCTTGGTTCAGATGTGAGATTCAATGCATTGTCATGCACTTGCATGAATTTTCATGAAAAAATATTGAACTTTCAAAGTTCACTTTTTCTTGGTTCAGATGTGAGATTCAATGCATTGTCATGCACTTGCATGAATTTTCATGAAAAAATATTGAACTTTCAAAGTTCACTTTTTTCTTGGTTCAGATGTGAGATTCAATGCATTGTCATGCACTTGCATGAATTTTCATGAAAAAATATTGATTTTTCAAAGTTTACTTTAATGAATGCACTTGCATGAATTTTCATGAAAAAATATTGAACTTTCAAAGTTCACTTTTTTCTTGGTTCAGATGTGAGATTCAATGCATTGTCATGCACTTGCATGAATTTTCATGAAAAAATATTGAACTTTCAAAGTTCACTTTTTTCTTGGTTCAGATGTGAGATTCAATGCATTGTCATGCACTTGCATGAATTTTCATGAAAAAATATTGAACTTTCAAAGTTTACTTTAATGAATGCACTTGCATGAATTTTCATGAAAAAATATTGAACTTTCAAAGTTCACTTTTTTCTTGGTTCAGATGTGAGATTCAATGCATTGTCATGCACTTGCATGAATTTTCATGAAAAAATATTGAACTTTCAAAGTTCACTTTTTTCTTGGTTCAGATGTGAGATTCAATGCATTGTCATGCACTTGCATGAATTTTCATGAAAAAATATTGAACTTTCAAAGTTCATTTTCTTGGTTCAGATGTGAGATTCAATGCATTGTCATGCACTTGCATGAATTTTCATGAAAAAATATTGAACTTTCAAAGTTCACTTTTTCTTGGTTCAGATGTGAGATTCAATGCATTGTCATGCACTTGCATGAATTTTCATGAAAAAATATTGAACTTTCAAAGTTTACTTTAATGAATGCACTTGCATGAATTTTCATGAAAAAATATTGAACTTTCAAAGTTCACTTTTTTCTTGGTTCAGATGTGAGATTCAATGCATTGTCATGCACTTGCATGAATTTTCATGAAAAAATATTGATTTTTCAAAGTTTACTTTAATGAATGCACTTGCATGAATTTTCATGAAAAAATATTGAACTTTCAAAGTTCACTTTTTTCTTGGTTCAGATGTGAGATTCAATGCATTGTCATGCACTTGCATGAATTTTCATGAAAAAATATTGAACTTTCAAAGTTCACTATTTTCTTGGTTCAGATGTGAGATTCAATGCATTGTCATGCACTTGCATGAATTTTCATGAAAAAATATTGATTTTTCAAAGTTTACTTTAATGAATGCACTTGCATGAATTTTCATGAAAAAATATTGAACTTTCAAAGTTCACTTTTTTCTTGGTTCAGATGTGAGATTCAATGCATTGTCATGCACTTGCATGAATTTTCATGAAAAAATATTGAACTTTCAAAGTTCACTATTTTTCTTGGTTCAGATGTGAGATTCAATGCATTGTCATGCACTTGCATGAATTTTCATGAAAAAATATTGAACTTTCAAAGTTCACTTTTTTCTTGGTTCAGATGTGAGATTCAATGCATTGTCATGCACTTGCATGAATTTTCATGAAAAAATATTGAACTTTCAAAGTTCACTTTTTTCTTGGTTCAGATGTGAGATTCAATGCATTGTCATGCACTTGCATGAATTTTCATGAAAAAATATTGAACTTTCAAAGTTCACTTTTTCTTGGTTCAGATGTGAGATTCAATGCATTGTCATGCACTTGCATGAATTTTCATGAAAAAATATTGAACTTTCAAAGTTTACTTTAATGAATGCACTTGCATGAATTTTCATGAAAAAATATTGAACTTTCAAAGTTCACTTTTTTCTTGGTTCAGATGTGAGATTCAATGCATTGTCATGCACTTGCATGAATTTTCATGAAAAAATATTGAACTTTCAAAGTTCACTTTTTTCTTGGTTCAGATGTGAGATTCAATGCATTGTCATGCACTTGCATGAATTTTCATGAAAAAATATTGATTTTTCAAAGTTACTTTAATGAATGCACTTGCATGAATTTTCATGAAAAAATATTGAACTTTCAAAGTTCACTTTTTTCTTGGTTCAGATGTGAGATTCAATGCATTGTCATGCACTTGCATGAATTTTCATGAAAAAATATTGAACTTTCAAAGTTCACTATTTTCTTGGTTCAGATGTGAGATTCAATGCATTGTCATGCACTTGCATGAATTTTCATGAAAAAATATTGATTTTCAAAGTTTACTTTAATGAATGCACTTGCATGAATTTTCATGAAAAAATATTGAACTTTCAAAGTTCACTTTTTTCTTGGTTCAGATGTGAGATTCAATGCATTGTCATGCACTTGCATGAATTTTCATGAAAAAATATTGAACTTTCAAAGTTCACTTATTTTCTTGGTTCAGATGTGAGATTCAATGCATTGTCATGCACTTGCATGAATTTTCATGAAAAAATATTGAACTTTCAAAGTTCACTTTTTTCTTGGTTCAGATGTGAGATTCAATGCATTGTCATGCACTTGCATGAATTTTCATGAAAAAATATTGACTTTCAAAGTTTACTTTAATGAATGCACTTGCATGAATTTTCATGAAAAAATATTGAACTTTCAAAGTTCACTTTTTTCTTGGTTCAGATGTGAGATTCAATGCATTGTCATGCACTTGCATGAATTTTCATGAAAAAATATTGAACTTTCAAAGTTCACTATTTTCTTGGTTCAGATGTGAGATTCAATGCATTGTCATGCACTTGCATGAATTTTCATGAAAAAATATTGATTTTTCAAAGTTTACTTTAATGAATGCACTTGCATGAATTTTCATGAAAAAATATTGAACTTTCAAAGTTCACTTTTTTCTTGGTTCAGATGTGAGATTCAATGCATTGTCATGCACTTGCATGAATTTTCATGAAAAAATATTGAACTTTCAAAGTTCACTTTTTCTTGGTTCAGATGTGAGATTCAATGCATTGTCATGCACTTGCATGAATTTTCATGAAAAAATATTGAACTTTCAAAGTTCACTTTTTCTTGGTTCAGATGTGAGATTCAATGCATTGTCATGCACTTGCATGAATTTTCATGAAAAAATATTGAACTTTCAAAGTTCACTTTTTTCTTGGTTCAGATGTGAGATTCAATGCATTGTCATGCACTTGCATGAATTTTCATGAAAAAATATTGAACTTTCAAAGTTCACTTTTTCTTGGTTCAGATGTGAGATTCAATGCATTGTCATGCACTTGCATGAATTTTCATGAAAAAATATTGAACTTTCAAAGTTTACTTTAATGAATGCACTTGCATGAATTTTCATGAAAAAATATTGAACTTTCAAAGTTCACTTTTTTCTTGGTTCAGATGTGAGATTCAATGCATTGTCATGCACTTGCATGAATTTTCATGAAAAAATATTGATTTTTCAAAGTTTACTTTAATGAATGCACTTGCATGAATTTTCATGAAAAAATATTGAACTTTCAAAGTTCACTTTTTTCTTGGTTCAGATGTGAGATTCAATGCATTGTCATGCACTTGCATGAATTTTCATGAAAAAATATTGAACTTTCAAAGTTCACTATTTTCTTGGTTCAGATGTGAGATTCAATGCATTGTCATGCACTTGCATGAATTTTCATGAAAAAATATTGATTTTCAAAGTTACTTTAATGAATGCACTTGCATGAATTTTCATGAAAAAATATTGAACTTTCAAAGTTCACTTTTTTCTTGGTTCAGATGTGAGATTCAATGCATTGTCATGCACTTGCATGAATTTTCATGAAAAAATATTGAACTTTCAAAGTTCACTATTTTCTTGGTTCAGATGTGAGATTCAATGCATTGTCATGCACTTGCATGAATTTTCATGAAAAAATATTGAACTTTCAAAGTTCACTTTTTTCTTGGTTCAGATGTGAGATTCAATGCATTGTCATGCACTTGCATGAATTTTCATGAAAAAATATTGAACTTTCAAAGTTCACTTTTTTCTTGGTTCAGATGTGAGATTCAATGCATTGTCATGCACTTGCATGAATTTTCATGAAAAAATATTGAACTTTCAAAGTTCACTTTTCTTGGTTCAGATGTGAGATTCAATGCATTGTCATGCACTTGCATGAATTTTCATGAAAAAATATTGAACTTTCAAAGTTCACTTTTTTCTTGGTTCAGATGTGAGATTCAATGCATTGTCATGCACTTGCATGAATTTTCATGAAAAAATATTGATTTTTCAAAGTTTACTTTAATGAATGCACTTGCATGAATTTTCATGAAAAAATATTGAACTTTCAAAGTTCACTTTTTTCTTGGTTCAGATGTGAGATTCAATGCATTGTCATGCACTTGCATGAATTTTCATGAAAAAATATTGAACTTTCAAAGTTCACTTTTTCTTGGTTCAGATGTGAGATTCAATGCATTGTCATGCACTTGCATGAATTTTCATGAAAAAATATTGAACTTTCAAAGTTTACTTTAATGAATGCACTTGCATGAATTTTCATGAAAAAAATATTGAACTTTCAAAGTTCACTTTTTTCTTGGTTCAGATGTGAGATTCAATGCATTGTCATGCACTTGCATGAATTTTCATGAAAAAATATTGAACTTTCAAAGTTCACTTTTTTCTTGGTTCAGATGTGAGATTCAATGCATTGTCATGCACTTGCATGAATTTTCATGAAAAAATATTGAACTTTCAAAGTTCACTTTTTCTTGGTTCAGATGTGAGATTCAATGCATTGTCATGCACTTGCATGAATTTTCATGAAAAAATATTGATTTTTCAAAGTTTACTTTAATGAATGCACTTGCATGAATTTTCATGAAAAAATATTGAACTTTCAAAGTTCACTTTTTTCTTGGTTCAGATGTGAGATTCAATGCATTGTCATGCACTTGCATGAATTTTCATGAAAAAATATTGAACTTTCAAAGTTCACTATTTTCTTGGTTCAGATGTGAGATTCAATGCATTGTCATGCACTTGCATGAATTTTCATGAAAAAATATTGATTTTTCAAAGTTTACTTTAATGAATGCACTTGCATGAATTTTCATGAAAAAATATTGAACTTTCAAAGTTCACTTTTTTCTTGGTTCAGATGTGAGATTCAATGCATTGTCATGCACTTGCATGAATTTTCATGAAAAAATATTGAACTTTCAAAGTTCACTTTTTTCTTGGTTCAGATGTGAGATTCAATGCATTGTCATGCACTTGCATGAATTTTCATGAAAAAATATTGAACTTTCAAAGTTCACTTTTTTCTTGGTTCAGATGAGATTCAATGCATTGTCATGCACTTGCATGAATTTTCATGAAAAAATATTGAACTTTCAAAGTTCACTTTTTCTTGGTTCAGATGTGAGATTCAATGCATTGTCATGCACTTGCATGAATTTTCATGAAAAAATATTGAACTTTCAAAGTTTACTTTAATGAATGCACTTGCATGAATTTTCATGAAAAAATATTGAACTTTCAAAGTTCACTTTTTTCTTGGTTCAGATGTGAGATTCAATGCATTGTCATGCACTTGCATGAATTTTCATGAAAAAATATTGATTTTTCAAAGTTTACTTTAATGAATGCACTTGCATGAATTTTCATGAAAAAATATTGAACTTTCAAAGTTCACTTTTTTCTTGGTTCAGATGTGAGATTCAATGCATTGTCATGCACTTGCATGAATTTTCATGAAAAAATATTGAACTTTCAAAGTTCACTTTTTCTTGGTTCAGATGTGAGATTCAATGCATTGTCATGCACTTGCATGAATTTTCATGAAAAAATATTGATTTTTCAAAGTTTACTTTAATGAATGCACTTGCATGAATTTTCATGAAAAAATATTGAACTTTCAAAGTTCACTTTTTTCTTGGTTCAGATGTGAGATTCAATGCATTGTCATGCACTTGCATGAATTTTCATGAAAAAATATTGAACTTTCAAAGTTCACTTTTTCTTGGTTCAGATGTGAGATTCAATGCATTGTCATGCACTTGCATGAATTTTCATGAAAAAATATTGAACTTTCAAAGTTCACTTTTTTCTTGGTTCAGATGTGAGATTCAATGCATTGTCATGCACTTGCATGAATTTTCATGAAAAAATATTGAACTTTCAAAGTTCACTTTTTTCTTGGTTCAGATGTGAGATTCAATGCATTGTCATGCACTTGCATGAATTTTCATGAAAAAATATTGAACTTTCAAAGTTCACTTTTTTCTTGGTTCAGATGTGAGATTCAATTCAATGCATTGTCATGCACTTGCATGAATTTTCATGAAAAAATATTGAACTTTCAAAGTTTACTTTAATGAATGCACTTGCATGAATTTTCATGAAAAAATATTGAACTTTCAAAGTTCACTTTTTTCTTGGTTCAGATGTGAGATTCAATGCATTGTCATGCACTTGCATGAATTTTCATGAAAAAATATTGAACTTTCAAAGTTCACTTTTTTCTTGGTTCAGATGTGAGATTCAATGCATTGTCATGCACTTGCATGAATTTTCATGAAAAAATATTGATTTTTCAAAGTTTACTTAATGAATGCACATGCATGAATTTTCATGAAAAAATATTGAACTTTCAAAGTTCACTTTTTTCTTGGTTCAGATGTGAGATTCAATGCATTGTCATGCACTTGCATGAATTTTCATGAAAAAATATTGAACTTTCAAAGTTCACTATTTTCTTGGTTCAGATGTGAGATTCAATGCATTGTCATGCACTTGCATGAATTTTCATGAAAAAATATTGAATTTTCAAAGTTTACTTTAATGAATGCACTTGCATGAATTTTCATGAAAAAATATTGAACTTTCAAAGTTCACTTTTTTCTTGGTTCAGATGTGAGATTCAATGCATTGTCATGCACTTGCATGAATTTTCATGAAAAAATATTGAACTTTCAAAGTTCACTTTTTTCTTGGTTCAGATGTGAGATTCAATGCATTGTCATGCACTTGCATGAATTTTCATGAAAAAATATTGAACTTTCAAAGTTCACTTTTTTCTTGGTTCAGATGTGAGATTCAATGCATTGTCATGCACTTGCATGAATTTTCATGAAAAAATATTGATTTTTCAAAGTTTACTTTAATGAATGCACTTGCATGAATTTTCATGAAAAAATATTGAACTTTCAAAGTTCACTTTTTTCTTGGTTCAGATGTGAGATTCAATGCATTGTCATGCACTTGCATGAATTTTCATGAAAAAATATTGAACTTTCAAAGTTCACTATTTTCTTGGTTCAGATGTGAGATTCAATGCATTGTCATGCACTTGCATGAATTTTCATGAAAAAATATTGATTTTCAAAGTTTACTTTAATGAATGCACTTGCATGAATTTTCATGAAAAAATATTGAACTTTCAAAGTTCACTTTTTTCTTGGTTCAGATGTGAGATTCAATGCATTGTCATGCACTTGCATGAATTTTCATGAAAAAATATTGAACTTTCAAAGTTCACTTTTTCTTGGTTCAGATGTGAGATTCAATGCATTGTCATGCACTTGCATGAATTTTCATGAAAAAATATTGAACTTTCAAAGTTCACTTTTTCTTGGTTCAGATGTGAGATTCAATGCATTGTCATGCACTTGCATGAATTTTCATGAAAAAATATTGAACTTTCAAAGTTCACTTTTTCTTGGTTCAGATGTGAGATTCAATGCATTGTCATGCACTTGCATGAATTTTCATGAAAAAATATTGAACTTTCAAAGTTCACTTTTTCTTGGTTCAGATGTGAGATTCAATGCATTGTCATGCACTTGCATGAATTTTCATGAAAAAATATTGAACTTTCAAAGTTTACTTTAATGAATGCACTTGCATGAATTTTCATGAAAAAATATTGAACTTTCAAAGTTCACTTTTTTCTTGGTTCAGATGTGAGATTCAATGCATTGTCATGCACTTGCATGAATTTTCATGAAAAAATATTGAACTTTCAAAGTTTACTTTAATGAATGGCACTTGCATGAATTTTCATGAAAAAATATTGAACTTTCAAAGTTCACTTTTTTCTTGGTTCAGATGTGAGATTCAATGCATTGTCATGCACTTGCATGAATTTTCATGAAAAAATATTGAACTTTCAAAGTTCACTATTTTCTTGGTTCAGATGTGAGATTCAATGCATTGTCATGCACTTGCATGAATTTTCATGAAAAAATATTGATTTTTCAAAGTTTACTTTAATGAATGCACTTGCATGAATTTTCATGAAAAAATATTGAACTTTCAAAGTTCACTTTTTTCTTGGTTCAGATGTGAGATTCAATGCATTGTCATGCACTTGCATGAATTTTCATGAAAAAATATTGAACTTTCAAAGTTCACTATTTTCTTGGTTCAGATGTGAGATTCAATGCATTGTCATGCACTTGCATGAATTTTCATGAAAAAATATTGAACTTTCAAAGTTCACTTTTTTCTTTGTTCAGATGTGAGATTCAATGCATTGTCATGCACTTGCATGAATTTTCATGAAAAAATATTGAACTTTCAAAGTTCACTTTTTTCTTGGTTCAGATGTGAGATTCAATGCATTGTCATGCACTTGCATGAATTTTCATGAAAAAATATTGAACTTTCAAAGTTCACTTTTTTCTTGGTTCAGATGTGAGATTCAATGCATTGTCATGCACTTGCATGAATTTTCATGAAAAAATATTGAACTTTCAAAGTTCACTTTTTTCTTGGTTCAGATGTGAGATTCAATGCATTGTCATGCACTTGCATGAATTTTCATGAAAAAATATTGAACTTTCAAAGTTCACTTTTTTCTTGGTTCAGATGTGAGATTCAATGCATTGTCATGCACTTGCATGAATTTTCATGAAAAAATATTGAACTTTCAAAGTTCACTTTTTCTTGGTTCAGATGTGAGATTCAATGCATTGTCATGCACTTGCATGAATTTTCATGAAAAAATATTGAACTTTCAAAGTTTACTTTAATGAATGCACTTGCATGAATTTTCATGAAAAAATATTGAACTTTCAAAGTTCACTTTTTTCTTGGTTCAGATGTGAGATTCAATGCATTGTCATGCACTTGCATGAATTTTCATGAAAAAATATTGATTTTTCAAAGTTTACTTTAATGAATGCACTTGCATGAATTTTCATGAAAAAATATTGAACTTTCAAAGTTCACTTTTTTCTTGGTTCAGATGTGAGATTCAATGCATTGTCATGCACTTGCATGAATTTTCATGAAAAAATATTGAACTTTCAAAGTTCACTATTTTCTTGGTTCAGATGTGAGATTCAATGCATTGTCATGCACTTGCATGAATTTTCATGAAAAAATATTGATTTTTCAAAGTTTACTTTAATGAATGCACTTGCATGAATTTTCATGAAAAAATATTGAACTTTCAAAGTTCACTTTTTCTTGGTTCAGATGTGAGATTCAATGCATTGTCATGCACTTGCATGAATTTTCATGAAAAAATATTGAACTTTCAAAGTTCACTTTTTCTTGGTTCAGATGTGAGATTCAATGCATTGTCATGCACTTGCATGAATTTTCATGAAAAAATATTGAACTTTCAAAGTTCACTTTTTTCTTGGTTCAGATGTGAGATTCAATGCATTGTCATGCACTTGCATGAATTTTCATGAAAAAATATTGAACTTTCAAAGTTCACTTTTTTCTTGGTTCAGATGTGAGATTCAATGCATTGTCATGCACTTGCATGAATTTTCATGAAAAAATATTGAACTTTCAAAGTTCACTTTTTTCTTGGTTCAGATGTGAGATTCAATGCATTGTCATGCACTTGCATGAATTTTCATGAAAAAATATTGAACTTTCAAAGTTTACTTTAATGAATGCACTTGCATGAATTTTCATGAAAAAATATTGAACTTTCAAAGTTCACTTTTTTCTTGGTTCAGATGTGAGATTCAATGCATTGTCATGCACTTGCATGAATTTTCATGAAAAAATATTGAACTTTCAAAGTTCACTTTTTTCTTTGTTCAGATGTGAGATTCAATGCATTGTCATGCACTTGCATGAATTTTCATGAAAAAATATTGAACTTTCAAAGTTTACTTAATGAATGCACTTGCATGAATTTTCATGAAAAAATATTGAACTTTCAAAGTTCACTTTTTTCTTGGTTCAGATGTGAGATTCAATGCATTGTCATGCACTTGCATGAATTTTCATGAAAAAATATTGAACTTTCAAAGTTCACTATTTTCTTGGTTCAGATGTGAGATTCAATGCATTGTCATGCACTTGCATGAATTTTCATGAAAAAATATTGATTTTTCAAAGTTTACTTTAATGAATGCACTTGCATGAATTTTCATGAAAAAATATTGAACTTTCAAAGTTCACTTTTTCTTGGTTCAGATGTGAGATTCAATGCATTGTCATGCACTTGCATGAATTTTCATGAAAAAATATTGAACTTTCAAAGTTCACTTTTTCTTGGTTCAGATGTGAGATTCAATGCATTGTCATGCACTTGCATGAATTTTCATGAAAAAATATTGAACTTTCAAAGTTCACTTTTTTCTTGGTTCAGATGTGAGATTCAATGCATTGTCATGCACTTGCATGAATTTTCATGAAAAAATATTGATTTTTCAAAGTTTACTTTAATGAATGCACTTGCATGAATTTTCATGAAAAAATATTGAACTTTCAAAGTTCACTTTTTTCTTGGTTCAGATGTGAGATTCAATGCATTGTCATGCACTTGCATGAATTTTCATGAAAAAATATTGAACTTTCAAAGTTCACTATTTTCTTGGTTCAGATGTGAGATTCAATGCATTGTCATGCACTTGCATGAATTTTCATGAAAAAATATTGATTTTCAAAGTTTACTTTAATGAATGCACTTGCATGAATTTTCATGAAAAAATATTGAACTTTCAAAGTTCACTTTTTTCTTGGTTCAGATGTGAGATTCAATGCATTGTCATGCACTTGCATGAATTTTCATGAAAAAATATTGAACTTTCAAAGTTCACTATTTTCTTGGTTCAGATGTGAGATTCAATGCATTGTCATGCACTTGCATGAATTTTCATGAAAAAATATTGAACTTTCAAAGTTCACTTTTTTCTTGGTTCAGATGTGAGATTCAATGCATTGTCATGCACTTGCATGAATTTTCATGAAAAAATATTGAACTTTCAAAGTTCACTATTTTTCTTGGTTCAGATGTGAGATTCAATGCATTGTCATGCACTTGCATGAATTTTCATGAAAAAATATTGAACTTTCAAAGTTCACTTTTTCTTGGTTCAGATGTGAGATTCAATGCATTGTCATGCACTTGCATGAATTTTCATGAAAAAATATTGAACTTTCAAAGTTCACTTTTTTCTTGGTTCAGATGTGAGATTCAATGCATTGTCATGCACTTGCATGAATTTTCATGAAAAAATATTGATTTTTCAAAGTTTACTTTAATGAATGCACTTGCATGAATTTTCATGAAAAAATATTGAACTTTCAAAGTTCACTTTTTTCTTGGTTCAGATGTGAGATTCAATGCATTGTCATGCACTTGCATGAATTTTCATGAAAAAATATTGAACTTTCAAAGTTCACTATTTTCTTGGTTCAGATGTGAGATTCAATGCATTGTCATGCACTTGCATGAATTTTCATGAAAAAATATTGATTTTTCAAAGTTTACTTTAATGAATGCACTTGCATGAATTTTCATGAAAAAATATTGAACTTTCAAAGTTCACTTTTTCTTGGTTCAGATGTGAGATTCAATGCATTGTCATGCACTTGCATGAATTTTCATGAAAAAATATTGAACTTTCAAAGTTCACTTTTTTCTTGGTTCAGATGTGAGATTCAATGCATTGTCATGCACTTGCATGAATTTTCATGAAAAAATATTGAACTTTCAAAGTTCACTTTTTTCTTGGTTCAGATGTGAGATTCAATGCATTGTCATGCACTTGCATGAATTTTCATGAAAAAATATTGATTTTTCAAAGTTTACTTTAATGAATGCACTTGCATGAATTTTCATGAAAAAATATTGAACTTTCAAAGTTCACTTTTTCTTGGTTCAGATGTGAGATTCAATGCATTGTCATGCACTTGCATGAATTTTCATGAAAAAATATTGAACTTTCAAAGTTCACTATTTTCTTGGTTCAGATGTGAGATTCAATGCATTGTCATGCACTTGCATGAATTTTCATGAAAAAATATTGAACTTTCAAAGTTCACTTTTTCTTGGTTCAGATGTGAGATTCAATGCATTGTCATGCACTTGCATGAATTTTCATGAAAAAATATTGAATTTTCAAAATTTTTACTTTAATGAATGCACTTGCATGAATTTTCATGAAAAAATATTGAACTTTCAAAGTTCACTTTTTTCTTGGTTCAGATGTGAGATTCAATGCATTGTCATGCACTTGCATGAATTTTCATGAAAAAATATTGAACTTTCAAAGTTCACTTTTTTCTTGGTTCAGATGTGAGATTCAATGCATTGTCATGCACTTGCATGAATTTTCATGAAAAAATATTGAATTTTCAAAGTTTACTTTAATGAATGCACTTGCATGAATTTTCATGAAAAAATATTGAACTTTCAAAGTTCACTTTTTTCTTGGTTCAGATGTGAGATTCAATGCATTGTCATGCACTTGCATGAATTTTCATGAAAAAATATTGAACTTTCAAAGTTCACTTTTTTCTTGGTTCAGATGTGAGATTCAATGCATTGTCATGCACTTGCATGAATTTTCATGAAAAAATATTGAACTTTCAAAGTTCACTTTTTCTTGGTTCAGATGTGAGATTCAATGCATTGTCATGCACTTGCATGAATTTTCATGAAAAAATATTGATTTTTCAAAGTTTACTTTAATGAATGCATGCATGAATTTTCATGAAAAAATATTGAACTTTCAAAGTTCACTTTTTTCTTGGTTCAGATGTGAGATTCAATGCATTGTCATGCACTTGCATGAATTTTCATGAAAAAATATTGAACTTTCAAAGTTCACTTTTTCTTGGTTCAGATGTGAGATTCAATGCATTGTCATGCACTTGCATGAATTTTCATGAAAAAATATTGAACTTTCAAAGTTCACTTTTTTCTTGGTTCAGATGTGAGATTCAATGCATTGTCATGCACTTGCATGAATTTTCATGAAAAAATATTGAACTTTCAAAGTTCACTATTTTCTTGGTTCAGATGTGATTCAATGCATTGTCATGCACTTGCATGAATTTTCATGAAAAAATATTGAACTTTCAAAGTTCACTTTTTCTTGGTTCAGATGTGAGATTCAATGCATTGTCATGCACTTGCATGAATTTTCATGAAAAAATATTGAACTTTCAAAGTTCACTTTTTCTTGGTTCAGATGTGAGATTCAATGCATTGTCATGCACTTGCATGAATTTTCATGAAAAAATATTGAACTTTCAAAGTTCACTTTTTCTTGGTTCAGATGGTGAGATTCAATGCATTGTATGCACTTGCATGAATTTTCATGAAAAAATATTGACTTTCAAAGTTTACTTTAATGAATGCACTTGCATGAATTTTCATGAAAAAATATTGAACTTTCAAAGTTCACTTTTTTCTTGGTTCAGATGTGAGATTCAATGCATTGTCATGCACTTGCATGAATTTTCATGAAAAATATTGAACTTTCAAAGTTCACTTTTTTCTTGGTTCAGATGTGAGATTCAATGCATTGTCATGCACTTGCATGAATTTTCATGAAAAATATTGAACTTTCAAAGTTCACTTTTTTCTTGGTTCAGATGTGAGATTCAATGCATTGTCATGCACTTGCATGAATTTTCATGAAAAAAATTGATTTTCAAAGTTTACTTTAATGAATGCACTTGC